>JABACO010000020.1:1650423-1806862 GCA_013339895.1 Ephydatia muelleri | reverse complement strand
ATGTAATGTAATGTTATGTAATGTAATGTAATGTAATGTAATGTAATGTAATGTAATTAATGTAATGTAATTTAATGTAATGTATATGTAATGTAATGTATGTTAATTATGTATGTAATGTAATGTATGTCTGTAATGTAATGTAATGTAATGTAATGTAATGTATGTAATGTAATTAATGTAATGTAATGTATGTGTGTGCTTGTGCATGCGTACATGTATGTATGTATGTATGTATGTATGTATGTATGTATGTATGTATGTAGTATGTATGTATGTATGTATGTATGTATGTTGTATGTATGTATGTATGTATGTATGTATGTATGTCTGTATGTATGTATGTATGTATGTATGTATGTATGTATGTAGTATGTATGTATGTTGTATGTATGTATGTATGTATGTATGTATGTATGTATGTATGTATGTATGTATGTATGTTGTATGTATGTATGTTATGTATGTATGTATGTATGTATGTATGTATGTATGTTTTTCATGTTGTATGTATGTATGATGTATGTATGTATGTATGTATGTATGTATGTATGTTGTATGTATGTATGTATGTATGTATGTATGTATGTATGTATGTAGTATGTATGTATGTATTGTATGTATGTATGTATGGTATGTATGTATGTATGTTGTATGTATGATGTATGTATGTATGTATGTATGTATGTATGTATGTATGTATGTTGTATGTAGGTATTGTATGTATGTATGAGGTAGGAGTAGGTATGTAGTATGATGTATGTATGTATGTATTGTATGTATGATGTGTGATGTTGGGGACCTTATGACATCATTACAGGCCCCCTTTTGTCAACATTATGGCGGGAGCCGGGGTTGCGCCGCAGGAGCCGCTGACCTGGACTATTGTTAGCATGCATTGTGTCTTTGTGTTTTTGGTGATACTTTTGAGCTACTATATAATATCCTGCATTGCTTTGTAAAAGAAGCTTGACTTTGGTGAATATTTGTGATCTTGCGTTCCGCGGTCCTTCACATTTGGTGGCAGCGTCGGGATACATCGTTGGCGAAATACAACGAGACCCTACTGTGGATGTCAGCAACTCGATCCGGTCGCAAATACAAAGAATCACAATTAAGAATGGCGAACATCGCAGAGCACACGCAGCCGAACGAAGGCGAGGCAGTTGGCGCACTGGCAGAAATGCTGAGGATGCTAGTTCAAAGAGAAGAGCAGGCGGAGGAAAGACGTCGACGAGAGGAGGAACGTCGCCGTACAGAAGAGGACGATCGTCGTAGGGCGGAGGAGGAGAGACGTCAGCGAGAGGACGATCGTCGCCGCGCAGAGGAGCAAGAGAGACGTCAGCGAGAGGAGGAACGTCGCCGCGCAGAGGAGCAAGAGAGACGTCAGCGAGAGGAGGAACGTCGCCGCGCAGAGGATCAGGAGAGACTTCAGCGCGAGGAGGAACGTCGGCAGCGAGAAGTAGCAGAGAGAGAACGTATGGAAGCGGTTTTTGCAGAAGAAAGGAGGGAGCAGAGGCGTATACTGGAGACAATATTGGAGGCTCAGGCTCCCAACCAGCATCGAAAGGACACCGCGAAGCTCACTAAACTAACGGAGAGCGAAGACATAGAGGCGTACTTGACCACTTTTGAAAGAATGATGGTGGCTCACGAAGTGGAGGAAGAGAAATGGGCGTTTTAAGTTGGCTCCCAATCTGTCTGGCAAGGCTCAACTGGCGTACGCAGCGATGGACAGTGAGGGCGCAAAGGACTACGAGCAAGTCAAGGAGACTATATTGCTACGGTATAACATCAACACGGAGACGTATCGACAACGTTTCCGGTCCGCCAAAAAGCAGGAAGATTGGTCTTACAGGGATTTAATTGTTAAACTTCAAGATCTCTCGCGGAAATGGACAAAGGATAAGACTAGCGCGGAGGAAGTTGTCGACCTGATGGTGACGGAGCAATTCTTAACTACCCTCCCTCAGGAGCTGCGGGTCTGGGTTACAGACAGGAAGCCCAAGACTAGTACAGAAGCGGGGCAGATGGCAGATGAGTATGTGCAGGCAAGGAAGTCTACTCAGGAAAACAAGAGGGTCTCGGGAGAGAAGGTGATCAAGGAAGCTGTTCTGTGTCACACATGCGGAAAGGCAGGTCATATTGCTCGAGATTGTAGAAGCAAGTCAGGTGGAGTGCAGAAAAGGAATGAAAAGGAGGACCAGGAGAAGAACGGACGGTCAGAGATACGGTGTTTCAGCTGCGGGGGAAGGGGACATATGTCAATGAAGTGCCCAAGCAAGGCGTTGACCTGTTTGGAATCTTCCGCACACCCAGGCTGGCACAACAGTAAGGATGGTCCAACCTGCTCAGGAAAAGTGGAAGGAAAGTCAACTGATGACATTCTCCTAGATACAGGATGCTCCCGAACAATGGTGCATACGGACTTTGTGATGCCCGGTTCAGTATCCAAAACGCAGCAGGTGACCATTCGGTGTGCTCACGGGGAAGCTGTCAGCTACCCAATTGCCGCGGTCAACATGGAGATTGACGGTGTAAGAATTCGTGTGAGGCCAGCTGTGTGCAAGACATTACCAGTTTCAGTATTACTGGGTACAGATGTCCCAGAACTCTTTACCTTACTGTCGAGGGGGAGGCCTAAAGAAGACTCGGGCATGGCAGTGGTCACACGGTCGAAGCACAAGCAGCAGCAGTTGGAAGGGGCAGAAGAACAGGTTAAGGATCTACGGTCTGGAGCCAGGCCAACCCCCTTGGATGAACCAACTGCTGAAGAGACTTACACTGTTCCAGAAACCGAGAGTCATGAGGAGAGCAGTAGCCCAGGGACAGTATTTCACCAGGATTTATTTACAGGTGGAAGGTCCCGTACGGTGTTAACAAGGAGGCAGATGAGGGAGAGGAAAAGGGAGCATGGACATAGCAGGGCAAAGGAGTGGCAAGGATGGGAGTTCTTCCCAGAGGAAGTACAGAGACTGCAGAGAGAGGATGAAACCCTAAAAGAGGTCCGGGAGGCAACAGCAGAGACAGCTTTGGGGCAAGAACCAGAGTTTTTCCAACGAGATGGCACACTGTATCGAAATCGAAAGCTGAGGGATGAGACAGTGGAGCAACTGGTATTGCCAAAGGCATGTAGGGATCCAGTGTTGCAGATGGCACATGCAATACCCATGGCAGGGCACTTGGGCAGAAAGAAAACTACTGAACGAGTTCTCCAAAGATTCTTCTGGCCAGGTGTAAGCAAGGATGTCGCAGAATATTGTAAGAATTGCCCCAGCTGCCAGAAAGCCTCTTCAAAGCGTGTGGCCCCAGCACCACTAATACCTCTACCAGTTATTGGGGAACCTTTCTCCAGAATAGCGCTGGATATAGTTGGGCCTCTCCCAAGAAGCAGATCTGGAAATCGCTTTGTGCTTGTCATCTGTGATTATGCTACCCGTTATCCGGAAGCCATTCCCCTTCGGTCAGTGGATGCTGAACATGTAGCAGAGCAGTTGGTGCAAGTCTTCTCCAGAGTAGGGATTCCTCAGGAGATAATGTCTGACCAAGGGTCCAACTTTATGTCTGCTCTACTGGCAGAGATGTATGGACTACTCAAAATTCAGCGCTTACGGACCACACCGTACCATCCTCAGTGCAATGGCCTCGTTGAAAGGTTTAACCAAACCTTAAAGTCCATGCTAAGAAGATCAGCAACGAAGGATGAAAAAGACTGGGATAAGCTTCTGCCTTACCTACTCTTCGCGTATAGAGAGGTCCCTCAGGAGTCCACCGGATTTTCTCCCTTTGAGCTCCTTTACGGGCGAAGAGTCAGAGGCCCACTTGATGTTCTGAAAGAGACGTGGGAAGCGAAGGAGAAAACGGATGAGAGTGTCTTGTCCCACCTGATGCTTATGAGAGAAAGGCTGGAAAAGATGTCGCAACTGTCCCAAACAAACACCAGAAAAGCCCAACAGGGGCAGAAGACATGGTACGACAAGCATGCCAGATTAAGGAGATTTGAACCGGGAGAGAAAGTACTGGTTCTACTACCAACTGATACCAGCAAGTTTCTTGCACAGTGGAAGGGCCCATAGCCTGTGGTCAAGCGGGTCAGCGATGTCTTGTACGAAATCGACATGATCGGAACCAGAAAAAGACACCGGGTCTTCCATATCAACATGCTGAAGAGGTGGAATGAAGTGAAATCATTGTTATGTTTTGAGGAGGATGACGTGGAGGAGGAGATCCTGGACACTGGAGTCAGTAATGGAGGGAAACTGGTGATAAATGAACATCTAGATGAAGCCCAGTATCAGGAGCTAGAGCTGCTATGCTCTGACTTCCAAGACGTGCTTCATGGTACACCGGGGTGCACGATGTTAACCGAACATAGCATTCCTACAGGATTATCGACACCAGTACGTCAAGTTCCATACAGACTTCCATATGCCCGGAGGGAATGGGTGAAGAAGGAAATAGAAGCCATGTTTCAGGATGGAGTGATCGAATCTTCAATAAGCGACTGGGCCTCTCCTATTGTCTTGATCGAAAAGAAGGATGGGGGCATAAGGTTCTGCGTGGACTATCGCAAACTGAATTCGGTAACCCAAGGAGATGCCTACCCCATGCCCCGAGTTGATGAACTGCTGGACCAGTTGGGTAACAGTCAGTACCTGACTACCCTGGATCTTGCCAGAGGCTACTGGCAGGTTCCTGTCAAGCTAGAGGATCGGCATAAGACTGCCTTTACTACTCCTTATGGATTATACCAATTCAAGGTCATGCCTTTTGGCTTATGTGGGGCGCCAGCCACCTTCCAGAGGATGATGGATCGACTCCTCAGAGGGGCAGAAGGGTATGCAGCCGCTTATATAGATGATCTGGTCATCTACAGCCCATCCTGGGAGGAGCACTGCGGTCACGTTAAGGCAATCCTCACTCGTCTTAGAGATGCAAAATTAACCGCAAGGCCAGAAAAATGCCAAATGGGAATGAGACACTGCACCTACTTAGGTCATGTTGTTGGCTGTGGACAGGTTAAACCGGAGCAGAGCAAGCTCGAAGCGGTAAAGAGATTTCCGATTCCGCTCACCAAGAAGGATGTGCGCTCCTTCTTGGGACTCACCGGCTATTATCAGAGATTTATTGCCAACTATGCTAGCTTAGTAGCCCCTCTTACTGACCTGACACGGAATACAGCTCCAACACAGGTGGAATGGACGTCTAATTGCGAGAAAGTTTTCCAGGAGTTGAAGATGCAGTTGTGCAGTGTCCCAGTTATACGAACTCCTGACTTTAAGGTTCCCTTCATCTTGCAGACTGATGCCTCCGACTGTGGAATTGGAGGTGTGCTAAGCCAACTGGATGCATCTGGAGAGGAACATCCTGTGGCCTATTTTAGCCGGAAACTGGTCCCAAGAGAGAAGAACTATGCTACCATAGAAAAGGAATGCTTATCTATCAAGGCTGCGATTCAAAACTTCAGGGTTTACCTATTTGGAGCCAAGTTCACCGTGGTGACTGACCATCGGGCGCTCAAATGGCTGAATACCATGAAGGATAACAATCCACGGCTGACCCGTTGGTACCTTTTCCTTCAACCTTACCAGTTTGAAGTGGAACATCGGTCTGGAAAGTTAAATGGGAATGCCGATGCCTTGTCCAGAGGCTCGCTACCCTTTGGACCACTGAAGGGACAGCCTCCAGATAAGGTGGAGGGAGTGTGATGGTCTGGGGACCTTATGACATCATTACAGGCCCCCTTTTGTCAACATTATGGCGGGAGCCGGGGTTGCGCCGCAGGAGCCGCTGACCTGACTATTGTTAGCATGCATTGTGTCTTTGTGTTTTTGGTGATACTTTTGAGCTACTATATAATATCCTGCATTGCTTTGTAAAAGAAGCTTGACTTTGGTGAATATTTGTGATCTTGCGTTCCGCGGTCCTTCACAGTATGTATGTATGTATGTATGTATGTATGTATGTATGTATGTATGTATGTATGTATGTATGTATGTAATGCGTGTACATGTATGATATACATGTATGTGCATGTATATACTTTTTCATGCATAGGTGGTTTTGGGCATGTGTAGAAACATTTTCAACTGCTCAGTATCCTGGGCTGTAGAGGGAGACAATGCAGCTGCAAATTTAACACAGATGAAGGCACACACAGCTTTTAGAATCGGGTTGTAAGGGGGTTAAGCTTTGCAGTGACTTTTGAAGCTTGTACAGGGTAATGGTTGGTATCTTGTACCTCTGCAACATGTGCTTGTGCTGCTGTTTTTAACTATTGCTATGCCAAACACCACAACCCCACTCCACCTCCTCCCCAACACTCAGATCTTTACCTGTATTCGTACACTGTATTCCCACCTTCAACATTCATCATTGCAGTAAGAATGGTGGGGGCCACCAAGGTGCTCAGGACTACACCATGACGATGTAGAAAACAATGCAAGAGATGGTCAGCCATTTGGTTGTGCTATACTGTTCCCCTTGCTCCGCATCACGCTCCCCTCCTTCCTATCACTGTCCCCTCCTCCCATCACTGTTCCCTCCTCCCCATCACTGTCCCCTCCTCCCCATCACTGTCCCCTCCTCCCCATCATTGTCCCCTCCTTCCCGTCACTGTCCCCTCCTTCCCATCACTGTCCCCTCCTCCCCATCACTGTCCCCTCCTTCCCATCACTGTCCCCCTCCTTCCTATTTCTACAGTCCCCTCCTCCCCATCACTGTCCCCTCCTCCCCACCACTGTCCCCTCCTCCCCATCACTGTCCCCTCCTCCCCATCACTGTCCCCTCCTCCCCATCACATCATGTTATCATGGCAGATTGTTTTTCCCCCACTACTCTCAAGGTATTCCCTCCTCCCCCCAATCTGGTCAGTTAAAAAGAACTCCTCTTGAGGGTTAGTGAAGTGTACAGACCCAGGTGGTCTGCCAGCAGTTCAGGTTCCAGGCTCGGTGGGGACCACCTGGTATGGGCCAGGGATTGTCCAGACCCACCTTGATGAACAATGTGGCATGGACTGCCAGCCACCCTCCAGGTGACAAACTCAAATGGAAAGCTTTGTGTGGTCATTTAATGCCTACTGAATATGCAGACTATGTGATATTTGTATTTGGCTATGTACATGTATGGTGTTGTCACAAGTTTGTATGTTTATGTGTTGTAGAAGGCCAAAGAGCTGAACTCAGGTCTTTGTGGTTTCATTTGTACCACCTATTTAATTAGGAGGGTTATTAGTTGTGGGTTTTATGTAAAGTTTTCCCATCCCTGAGGACTTGAGAAAGATTGTCCAGACAACTGGAATACCTACTGTGATGGGAAGAAGGGGACAGTGATGGGAAGGAGGGGACAATGATGGAAGGAGGGGACAGTGATAGGAAGGAGGGGAAGGAGGGGACAGTGATGGGAAGGAGGGGACAGTGATGGGAAGAAAGGGACAGTGATGGGGAGGAGGGGACTGTGTACACCTTTGGCCATTGTGTATGTGTATGTGAGTCATGATCACCAGTCTTCATACCATTGATCTGTGAACAGATCTGCATCATGGCATTCTTTTCTGTGCTATGAACAGTGCTAACTAGAAAGACAGGCACATGTACATGTCACATGTATGTAATCTACATGCAACCATGCATCAATGTTAAAAGTAGCACTTGTATTGTTTCTTCAGCTCTGTGTCTGTGGGTGGATGTATATGTGTATTCATGTGTATAGATAACACTTTACTAGCTGTTGAAGTGATAGTGCATAACCTTTGACCTGAGAAAACAAGGAACCATCATCTAGTGTTACTGCTACATGAGTGTATTTACATTGCACTGTGGGATGAGTCAGTGGAACTACTGAATGAAGTGCATGTGGGTGATATGGGACAGTTTCCGAGAAAATTGCGCTTCGCTATATGTTATAAAATTTACTTGCGTTTGAATCACTATAACTTCCGAACAGTAAAAGGTATCAACGTCCTATTTTCAATACTTAATACTACATCATTTCTCTATGGTAAAATCTATTTGAGGGTCTTGGACTTGCTCCGTGCCAGTATTGCATCGTTCGATACCCCTCCGGGTTCAAACCCACCATAACTTTCGGTAGGAGTAATAAATCGCTTCAAATTCGGTTAGTAGGTAGAGAGGTCCTATATCTATCGATTTGTTCTGTTCGTTAATTTTTACTCTATCCGTCACGGAGATACAGCTGTGCAAAGTTAATGAACATTTCCCGTTCGATTGCACCATTTTTGCATGCAACCCGGGCCGTGTTCAATCCACAATAAATTTTGATAACTTCTTTGTTCCGCCCATTTCTCCCTTAAACTAAGCTAGCCGTTCGCAACTGTTTTTGTCTCACTCAGGCAGTGAGTTTATGCGGGAAAATTAAAAGAAGAAGAAGACTGCTCAGTTTTCCAGACGATCGTACCAAATTAACGGATCCAAGTGAATGGTTGCAGTATAACCTTGCGTCTCCCACGTCGCCGGCAGTATTCAAAACGGCACGCGTAAGGCACGTACTCGCATCATTCTCTAGTCGTGTCTATTTGCCATCATCTTGCTAAAATCATCGTCTTATATCTGCCACGCCCACTCGGCTACGATTGGAATGATTTCGGTCTCACACAACTTTCAGCTCACACATAGTACATGAACTCATGCTGGTGCACACACTTGCATTATTGCGTACATGGCCCTGTACGCTAACGTATGGCGTATTTTCTTACACACACACACACACACACACACACACACACACACACACACACACACACACACACACACACACACACACACACACACACACACACACACACACACACACACACACACACACACACACACACTCATGTACAGCATACTTGCACACACCAGTTACACATGTGGCAAACACCTGTCTGATGATGGTACAAATACTCTCACTCACAAACATTGTCACATGCACATGCATTCTATTCAATTCAACTGCACTTGTGCATGTTTGTACAGACCACTGATTCTATGTAAATTTATGTACCAAGCTTTCTGTACATGTATCGTGTCTCCAAGGATTGAATACATTGTGTCCCCATCTGGTACTCTAAATTTACACATACATTGCACACTTGCATAACACACACACCACTGTATAAATGTGGCATGATGCACATGCAAAAACGCTCACACAGGCACACACACAACATACAGATACACAGACACACAAACACAAATGACATACACACACAAACACACACATACGGACACGGACACACACAGACACAGACACACAGGTACACATGAAATACACATAGACACACACAGACACATACACACAGACATACACACAGACACACACACAGACACACACACAGACACACATACAGACACATACACACAGACACATACACACAGACACACACACAGACACACACAGACACACACACACAGGCACGCACAGACCCACACAAGCACACACACTCACACGACAGACATGTACACAGACACACATAGACATGCACAGACACAGACACACATAGACATGCACAGACACACACATGAAATACACACACACACACACACACACGACATACACACAGACACGCAAAGACACACACATGGACACAGACTCACACACATGAAATTCACAGACACACATGCACAGACACACGACAGACAGACACACACGACAGACATACACACAGACGCAGACACACATGGACACACAAGCACACACACATGCACAGACACACACATGCACAGATGCACACACATACATGCACAGACACACACACACATACGCACACACAAGATACACACATGCCATACACACAACAGACACACACAAGCACACAAAGACACATGCACGAAATACCTAAAGACACACACATGAAATACACCGACACGCACACACAGACATGCAGACATACATGCACACAGACTCATACAAAAAATACATATAGACACACACACACGAAATACACACATGCAGACACACACAGAGACACACGCACACATACAGACACACACACAGATACACACACATAGCTACATGTACCTATACGTGTATGTACCATCTCTAAAGTGAGAGCTCTATGTCATGTACACTCCCAAAGAATTGGTCCTCAGTGTACATGCATTGTACCCCCATACTGAGGATTGGTGTCCCGTACCACTGTATGCATGGCACAATATTAAAAAGTGTGTGTTGGGGGGGGGGCTGATTTCTTTTATATACAAGTCTACATGTAGAGATGCACGAATTTATTTTTAATCATGATGCGTATGATGTTGTCATCGAAAAAGTTGTTGGCTATCATTCCTTGATAAGATTTTTTAATTTATACAGTTGGCCAAAAAATTGTGATGTGTGTGTGTGGAGGGTCCCTGCAACGTGCATAAGACTTTAAGTTCTTACACACTCACATCCATCTTTTTGTAGTTAAGTACAATTGTGTAATAAAGCTTTCCTGTTTGGCAAAATCCTTCATCTTATCATTCTTTGTGCCTCCACTACTCAGCTATGTGGCTTGTGTACCAGTTGCAGAGACTTGAGTCTCTCTTTGCCCATACAATATTTAGCGCACACAGAGTACATGAACATGCCCTCATGTTGGTTCTGGTTCACACACCCTGATGCATGTGTATGTGTTGTGCAAATGCGTCTGTACATCCTGAGCACAACACACACACACACACACACACACACACACACACACACACACACACACACACACACACAAACACAAAACTCTAAAAATTACAGCACACCCATATGTAAGACTTCCTCTGAACCCGTTCTCTGCACATGCATCAAGAAGTTCTATTTGATTGAGCAGCTTAAGAGGCCACTGATTCATTCTCAATTTCTGTACCAATCTCTGTGTGTATTGTTGCAAGCAGACCTATACTCTTCTCTTATTACACTCATCTAGCACTCTGTACAAGTGCTCGTTTGACCTGTAAAAGCCTTTTCTGGAGTACAGTATAATGAATATCGTTACTAGTTGCAATCGATATGTCTGTGTAAACTTACCACTGGCCCTGACCTACCACAATCCGCAACGATACAATCATTTCATCGCAGGTCTCACAGGCCTACTGTTTCCACAGCACAATGTTGTGTGTCCCATGTCGCACTAATTGAATGCAGGGAATTAAACGAGTGTACATGAACTCAGATTGCTGTTCCTCACCATAAGTACAAAGTACGTACTGTGCCTTGCTATAACCTTCTACGAGTAGTCATTTAATTTACTACATACAAATTAGTACAGTGCGACACGTAACACTGTTAATGAACAACGCAGGTAATTTTTTTTTTTTGAAGGGCTATGTTTCTGCCCGGCGATGATTACCCTATCATTGCTGATTGCGGTAGGTCAGGGCCAGTGGTAAGTTTACACAGACATAATGGATAGCGATATTCATCATTCCATGAGCACTCAAGATAAACAGAAGCCTCTTGAGCTTGTTTGCTAACCATGGCATATCTTTATGACTTGTCCTCTATTTGTGTCAGGGGACAGTCCTATAAGGACACAATGTATGCTTAAAGGACCAGTCCTATGATGTACACGTTGCTACATGTACCTACATGTATGTGCAGTGTAGACATGTCTCGTGGTCTCATGAGCTGTTCAATGGATAGATCAAAAATGCATGTGCAGAGAAGGCATTCAGTGAGAGAAAATGTGTGTACCATCATTATTAGAGAGCAGTACTGTTTTTTTTCCACATGAACAACAGTGTGTGCTTCGTGTGTCACGTGTCTGTGCACATGTGCGAGTCTGTGTGTGCGTCTGTATATCTGTGTGTGTCTGTGTGCATGTGTGTATCTGTATGTGTGTCTGTGTGTATTGTGTGTGTATCTGTGAGTGTGTCTGTTGTGTCTGTGCATGTGCGTCTATATGTATTTTGTGTGTGTGAGTCTGTGTGTGTGTGTATGTCGTGTGTCTGGGTATGTCTGTATTTCGTGTGTGTGTCTGTGTGTGCTTGTCTGTGTGTGTGTCTGTCGTGTGTGTGTGTGTGTGTGTGTGTGTGTATTTCATGTGTGTGTCTGTGCATGTCTATGTGTGTCTGTGTCTGTGCATGTCTATGTGTGTCTGTGTACATGTCTGTCGTGTGAGTGTGTGTGCTTGTGTGGGTCTGTGCGTGCCTGTGTGTGTGTCTGTGTGTGTGTCTGTGTGTGTGTGTCTGTGTGTATGTGTCTGTGTGTATGTGTCTGTATGTGTGTCTGTGTGTGTGTCTGTGTGTGTGTCTGTGTGTATGTGTCTGTGTGTGTCTATGTGTATTTCATGTGTACCTGTGTGTCTGTGTCTGTGTGTGTCCGTGTCCGTATGTGTGTGTTTGTGTGTGTATGTCATGTGTGTTTGTGTGTCTGTGTATCTGTATGTTGTGTGTGTGCCTGTGTGAGCGTTTTTGCATGTGCATTGCCACATTTATACAGTGGTGTGTGTGTTATGCAAGTGTGCAATGTATGTGTAAATTTAGAGTACCAGATGGGGACACAATGTATTCAATCCTTGGAGACACGATACATGTACAGAAAGCTTGGTCTGTACAAACATGCACAAGTGCAGTTGAATAGAATGCATGTGCATGTGACAATGTTTGTGAGTGAGAGTATTTGTACCATCATCAGACAGGTGTTTGCCACATGTGTAACTGGTGTGTGCAAGTATGCTGTACATGAGTGTGTGTGTGTGTGTGTGTGTGTGTGTGTGTGTGTGTGTGTGTGTGTGTGTGTGTGTGTGTGTGTGTGTGTGTGTGTGTGTGTGTGTGTGTGTGTGTGTGTGTGTGTTTGTGTATAAGAAAATACGCCATACGTTAGCGTACAGGGCCATGTACGCAATAATGCAAGTGTGTGCACCAGCATGAGTTCATGTACTATGTGTGAGCTGAAAGTTGTGTGAGACCGAAATCATTCCAATCGTAGCCGAGTGGGCGTGGCAGATATAAGACGATGATTTTAGCAAGATGATGGCAAATCGACACGACTAGAGAATGATGCGAGTACGTGCCTTACGCGTGCCGTTTTGCATGAATACTGCCGGCGACGTGGGAGACGCAAGGTTATACTGCAACCATTCACTTGGATCCGTTAATTTGGTACGATCGTCTGGAAAACTGAGCAGTCTTCTTCTTCTTTTAATTTTCCCGCATAAACTCACTGCCTGAGTGAGACAAAAACAGTTGCGAACGGCTCATATGGAGAAATGGCCCATACATAGGCGGTCATCTTGCTTTTTTGTTTCAAATTGAATTTTAAACACGTTTATAATTTACAATAAATCAGACTGATTGTGAATCTGTGCTTTATAAGATTATACCATTAACGATTCGTAAGCTACAATCAAGACAAAAATTTAATTTCTACCGCGCATAATTTATTCATAAACGAAGTAGTCATTACGTAATACCTTGCGTCATCTTTGAATAAAGCTATAATTATTAAAATTATGTCGGCTAGCTAGTGCACGTGCAAGTGGTGGTTAACGGATATAAACTTTAATGTCTGTAACGTAACTAGTTAACTATCAATACAATTTGAATTACAATTATAATTGAACCGATACACAAATTAACTTCTTGCACTGGAGATGTGGAGCGCATCAATTAGGCACAATGATGCATGCAGTGATCGAACTACGTATGCCCTTCATGCTTTCATCTTCTGAGACGCAGGTGTTTTGGTGAGTATACTCTGTGAATTTAGTAGCGTAGGGTATGTTCGGCAGTGGATAGTGTTCGGCCCTATGTGCATATCTTGGAAGGAGTAGATATGGCCTTCTCCCTATACTAGTACAGTTGGCCATCTCTCTATAATGGTGGACATCTCCCTGTACTGTAACCAGTGGTAGCCTTCTCCCTTTACTCCCGAACCGTTAATTGCCCGTCTCCTTATACTGTTGGTCTTCTTCCTTTATTGTTAGATTGTTGGCTTTCTCCCTATACTGTTGGCCTTCTCCCTACTGTTGGCCTTCTCCCTATTCTGTTGGCCTTGTTGAGTGTGGATATGGTATACCGTTGGCCTTCTCCCTGGGTTATTCAAATTAGGGGCAAACCAGGGGGTGGATAGGGGGTGGGAGCAGTAAATCCCTGCCCTGTCCAATACCATACACTGTATATGGACTACAACTGTTTACAGCGTACATACTGGTACAGGCCTGCACATCCGGTGGGTGTGGCCAAAGCAACTCCAGCAGCTTGAAGGCATTACAAGCCATGCCCACATTCCAGGCTGCTCCCAATGTTACTGCTCTGAACGCTGTGACTGCACTGTCCAATCCAAACGGCCTGCTGATCCAGTATGATGTGTGGAATAGGGGGGGGGGGGGGGGGGGGGGGGGGGGGGCACGGCACCTTTCTTGGGGAAACCCCACCCTTTGGAAGTGTTTGATCTCCGATTATTATATATACCCCCCCCCCCCCCCCCCCCCGATTTACTGTGATAACGACTTGTATTTGTAGCCCTGCTCACGCCGCATGCTGTGTAAGTACATGTAGGTGCCACACCCCCTGTATTGCAATGAAAATCAATGTGAGGCACGTGTGTGTGTGTGAACATATGTATTGATGCATACTCACATTCACACATGTATCACTCGCTCATGTACATGTACATGCACACTGTCGTGTGTGTGTGTGTGTGTGTGTGTGTGTGTGTGTGTGTGTGTGTGTGTGTGTGTGTGTATTTGTGTATGGTTGTCACATCTTGGTCCCTTTCACAGCACCATTGGGGGTTCCAAACCCTCAGCTTCTGGCACTCTCCTCTTCCTCTGTTAATGTGATGTAGTTTAACCCCTTGAGCAGTTCTCAATGGGATCATCACAGCCTGCAATGTGTAAGCTGTTTCCGTACTGGAGAACGTCCTTCTCACTACCTCCAGTGTCCCGTAGTACATAACCTGCAGCCGTCAACGCAGTACAGCTTTGTGGAAGCAGCATGCACCACAGCTGGATGTCAGACTGGTGGTGTTGCCAATGTCACAACACTGGATAGTGGTACGTATACGTTTTTGTATGTGGACTGTGTGTGTGTGTGTGTGTGTGTGTGTGTGTGTGTGTGTGTGTGTGTGTGTGTGTGTGTGTGTGTGTGTGTGTGTGTGTGTGTGTGTGTGTGTGTGTGTGTGTGTGTGTGTGTGTGTGTGTGTGTGTGTGTGTGTGTGTGTGTGTGTATTGAGTGTGTGTGTTGTGTTGTGTGTGTGTTGTGTGTGTGCATGCATGTGTGTCTGTGTGTGCACATGTGTATGTGTGTGTGGGGGTGTGTATTTACATGTATGTGTGTTTGTGTTGCAGGTACATGTACATGTGTATGATTTGGTGTTGTAGGTACATGTTTTATGGCCTTCTCTTCTTGCCTTGCGTAAAGAAAATGGCAGTCATCATTCAGTTTGTACACTTAGCAGACACAAGCAGCATTTGCATGCATGTGTGCCATGTGTGTGTGGTTTTGTGTTATGTGTTCAATTATATTCAACAAAGCCCCAAGTGGTCTTCACAACCACTTTGTATCTTTCTCACACCCTTAGCACCTGTGGGCCAAGCTCCCCCCTCATCCTCAATACCAATTCCGCTTCCATGTCCCTCCAATGGAATGCTCCCCTCCAACCCGACTATGTCATCACTGCCTACACCTTGCACCATCGAGTCCCCAGCCTTAAGTCCCAGTCAGAGATGTGGGCACCTCCTTCGACGGTAGGGGCCTGGCTACATTCAGCGGGCACATGTTCCTTTGTGGTTTTATTAGCCAGGCCACAGTCCAGTTCCATACCTACAACCCCAGCGGCATTCTCTTCTACCAGATCAACAGTGTAATGACTGACTTCCTGGGGGTGAAGCTTCATGGAGGGGTGCCATGGTTAATATTTCTGGACCAGCTGTCGTTGGATCCAACAGTACCAGAATCTTCAACGATGGTCAGTGGCACACTGTGAGCTTCAGAACTCATCGGTCATGTTGAGCTTGTACGTTGGTGCGAGTGTGGTGCAGTCCCTTCCTGTAACCTCTGTGATGGCCAGGGGTACGTGGTACTGTTTAAGCTGGCCTCCAATACCTTCTACATCACCATGGATACGGTGCACGCGGCGGCCATCACTGCCACGATTGTCCCACTGCTGACCATGAAAGTCTACTTTGAGGGATTTCCCAGCACGTCGAGCAGATATGGCATTGCAACCCCTTACAGCATGTGTCTTATCCCCTCCTGAATGGTACCTCGGTGTGCGTGATTGTGTGTGCGTGTGTATATGTGTGTCACTGACTGTGTATACATGTACATGTATGTGTGATGTCATCCTCTTCCCCCTCCTTCCCCCAGCACCGGATGGATTTGATGCTGTGTGGGTGCAGAATGTGGGCTCCACCTACATCATTGTGTCTTGGGACTTGCCAACTGACAGTAATGGCATCCTCATCAACTTCAGTTTGTATTGCAATGGTGCTCTGGCGGGTGTCCTGCCCCTTACTGTGATCAGCTACAACACCACCGGCCTCCTCCCCTTCATTTTGTACATGTACATATATGTCTTCTCTGCTACTGTGTGCAACATGCACAAATAACAGTGTGCATGGTACATGTATATGATCTGTGCTCAGTATGTAATCTGTTGGACAGGTTCTCCAGTCACTCCCGCAGGCACTGCACTCCAGTTGGAATGGGCGTCATCAGTGCTGCAGCCAGCCTGCCCAGGTACATCGTGTACACTTCAATCACTTAGTTTGTGTTCCATCTTTCTTTGCTCTTATCCCTCTCTCCTCCTTCCTTTCTTTCTCTCCTGTCCCTCCCTCCCTCACTTTCTCCCTTCCCCCTCCCTCCCTCACTCCCTCTCTCCTGTCCTCCTGTAGTCATGTACATGTACACCAGCAGGGACATCTCTGGCAAAATTACACATACCATTTATCCTCCCTGTACTGACTTGTTGGAGTCATGAATGTTTGAGGCAGTATGCTCCACTAGTAGTGAGGAGAGTTGTAGGAGAAGGGTGTAGTGTAGCCATGTACTATTAGCGTTGATATGGTATACTCAGTACTGTTGTTTATGTTGGCCTTGGGGCCTGACCACTACCACAAAACCCACAAGGGCAGTCCAAGGTGTACTCAACCATTGTCCTGGCTAAAATGAATAGCATCTTGTGAGCTGTGTATGCTGACCTTCACTTGATTGGCAGATAGTGTGGCAGATACCTTTACATGAAGATTGGATTTCTTGTGGAGGGTGTGTGTGTGTGTGTGTGTGTGTGTGTGTGTGTGTGTGTGTGTGTGTGTGTGTGTGTGTGTGTGTGTGTGTGTGTGTGTGTGTGTGTGTGTGTGTGTGTGTGTGTGTAAGTGGTAATGCCAGTGGTTATCTTATCTCACATCCATGGGAGGAGCTACACCTCTATGTAATGGGCATTATCTGTGTACATGTACTGTAGGCACAAGTGCTTCCATACACTCTTTGACTTGTTGAAATATGGGTTGATGTCGATGTACAATGTAATGTGCTCTTCCCTAGACCCTATGGAGGAGCTTACAGCCACTCCCCCATACCCCAGCTGGAGCAGGACGTGGGCCTGGGTCATTTGTTCCCTCCCCCCCCCCCCCCCCCCCCCCCCCCCCCCCCACAAACTGGAAATCCTGGATCCATCACTGAAATTGAATGTACTCTCTTGTCAGGATCAGCTGAACAGGATGCCTTTTCAATGAAAGAGTCACTTGATACCGTTCTTCTTAAGGCCCCCACCCATCATGGGGGTGGTTGCAAATGACTAACAGTTTTTGCTGCCTCTATCTTTTGTTTTCTGTATCAGTCCCTGCACCATCATCTTTTATTAAAATGCTTGACCCTTGCACCCACAACGTACATGTATTACATGTATGTGCTTGTTTACTCATTGTTACATATATGTGATTCAATGGCTGGCACTGGACAACATCACCACCCTGTTTACAGGTAGTAGCACCAGGGCACAAAGAACATGAGCCTCTAGCCGTGTCCATCCCTATGGATGGAGAATTACAGTTCATTGGGTTCAAAGTTCAGGTCAAGACTAGGAGGTGTGACCAGTAGCCAGGATGCAGCATGAGGTGCTGACACAGAGAGCAGCTGAGCCTTGTCAGCAGATGATGATGCTTTCAACAACAATGAGAACTGGGTCCTCTAGTTTCTTTGACAGTACCCCTTTGGTGGACGGGTGAGGCTGTGATAGCATCCACAGATATTACTTCAGACAGGGAGATTATGCCTTATATTTGTGTCCCATAAAACAAACATCAGTCCTAACAAGATCTTTTTATCACCTTCGGAAGCAATTCATTACTTAAACTTAAAACAAAAGCTTACATATAATTAAGTGGCCAGAAAGCAATAGGCCTGTGGTGAAGTACTGAAATGACTACAATTAAGCATACACTAATGTATCATTAACTCCTAAATCAAAGTTCAACTTGACTGTGACCTATTTTACATCTTGCAGCACTCTTTCAGGCGGGAGCATGCCGAATAGTTCAAGAGAGCTGACACTGAATCACCAACATGGTTCTTCCATCAGTGAGTCTCTACAAGGCTGAGAAGACATGAAGGTCAAGAACATAGAATTTTCACATATATACATGTACATAAAACACATACATACATATATGGGACAGTTTCCACAAAATTGCCCCTCAAAATTCCCTTGCGTTTGAATCGCTATAACTTCCAAACGGTTAAGGCTATTGACTTCTTATTCTCAACACTTCATACTACACCATTTCTGTATATTGAAATACGTTTTGGGGTATTGCAATGTATGATACCCCACTAGGTTCAAACCGGCCAAATACCTTTCGGTTCTCCTGTAATCAAATCGCTTTTAAAATTCGGTTTGTGGGTAGAGAGGTTCCTGTACCTATCGCGGCAAATTGTGTCCCGCCATATCAAGCTGGAAAATGTGCATGTAGGGACCTCTCTATTTACAAACTGAATTTGAAGCGATTTGATTACTCCTACTGAAAGTTATGGTAGGTTTGAACCCGGTGGGGTATTGGACATTGCGATACTTGCACAGTCAAGTGCAAGGCCCTCAAAATGTATGAAGTGTTGAAAATAGGAAGTCGATAGCGTTAATAATTCGGAAGTTATAATGATTCAAACGCAAAGAATTTTTATAGCATATTTTTATACAGTCATGTATTATACAATAATTATATGCAATGGGCCGTTTTCGTGGAAACTGTCCCATATACATGTACATGCATGTACACATACATATGGGGCAGAGAAAACATGGTAGTTTTCAAATGTTATAGTTGACACAAATCTTATGCACCTCAACTTAAAGTCGGACTAACTGTTGCAAAGTTAAAAGTGTGGAATCTTTTATAAGGCATTACTTTTCAATGGGAAAGGTCAATAAAGTGCGTACCGCCAGTGTATGACTGCTATTGTACATTTGATCCTTCCACCGTTTGTACCAGACGTTACCATACATGTAGATAGTTTAGAGATCTATATGTGTAAGTGTCTCGCGTTTCGTATTTGGCCCGCTAAACGCGAGGGGAACCTGACGGACGGACTTCCCTCCCTATTACGGACGTAGCTACTGTAATCATGTACGTGTCACATTCGTGCTAACATAGGACTCTGACACTTGCAAGATGCTTCCGTCCGTAAGAAGACTGGTTGGTTGTCATGCCCAGGCACTCCTGTGTCGATTCTATAAGTGGCAAACTCCTCTATGTAATCGCCACCTCCGTCTTTGCAACATATAATCCCAATTAGTGCCCACTCTTACAAGGGGTCATGCTAAGTCAGTACATATTGTTAATACAATATCAAAAAACAACCAGGTCTGGGCACGGCTGACTGACGATAGGGTGGCACGTGATGATCGTGGTAGGCACATTGAATGTGGGGTGTATCTCACTAACCATTCAAGGGAAGTGCGATTTGAAGGCCCTAAGCTCTGAAAAAATAATGATAAATAAGTTCATTGATTACTCTCATGTAATCCGTGAGCAGGTAAGGAAAATGTCATTTGGTTTGGAAACTATTGATGACTGAATAAGGAAATGAGAAAAAATGAATGGACATTGGAAACCTTGCATAATTAATGTGGAAGTGCGGATATAGGTACTTAAGTTGCGAAAAACTACACAAAATATGTCAACTAGTCCCCACATTGCAAATCCGAGAGCAGCTAGTCAATATTTGTTTTTTTTCTGCAGTTAGCTGCAGTTTTCTGAATGCGTCCATACATTTTCTATGGACATTGAATTACGCAATGACCGAATACCGCGTAATCCTTTTGACCGCCAATTTCTCGATATGTAGCTTAGTTTAAGGGAGAAATGGGCGGAACAAAGAAGTTATCAAAATTTATTGTGGATTGGGAGAATGGAACACGGGTTGCATGCAAAAATGGTGCAATCGAACGGGAAATGTGCATTAACTTTGCACAGCTGTATCTCCGTGACGGATAGAGTAAAAATTAACGAACAGAACAAATCGATAGATATAGGACCTCTCTACCTACAAACCGAATTTGAAGCGATTTGATTACTCCTACCGAAAGTTATGGTGGGTTTAAACCCGGTGGGGTATCGAACGATGCAATACTGGCACGGAGCAAGTCCAAGACCCCCAAATGGATTTTACCATAGAGAAATGATGTAGTATTAAGTGTTGAAAATAGGAAGTTGATACCTTTTACTGTTCGGAAGTTATAGTGATTCAAACGCAAGTGAATTTTAAAACATTATATATATATAGCGAAGCGCAATTTTCTCGGAAACTGTCCCATATAATTATTGAATTGTATACAAAAAGGATGAATTAATAATAATACATGTACATGTAAACATTCATCAGGAGCCATATTAGGACAAGCCAGTGGGTACAAAACAAATGGTTATTGTGTTCTGAGAACCATGAGCATGTTCCTAACATCTTTTTTTTAAACTAGGTTTACTACTAAAACTTCCTCAAAGCTCCTTGCCTTGGGCATTACTGTTCCATCATCTTGTCCTAGTTGACCATTTCAACTTACTGTGTAAGCGAATAGGGAAGTCAATGGTGCATCCATCACCCAACTTATCATGACACTTGGACCATGAAGGAAAGTTCAGTTTTGAAATCTTCATTTTCATACCAGCGCCCTAGTCCATGAGAGGGTTCCTTTCCTTTCTGGCCAAACAAAAACATGTAAACGTCTGTTCTAAATGGTACTTAAAGGAACGATTAACTCTACATTTTAGTGTTGCAGATACGTAAGCTAAATGTTGAAACATTATCCAGGAGTGCACGAAGAGGTGGTTCAGGGTGGGTGTAGCATCTGCAATGGGATGTTGAGATGTAGTAAAATCACATGATATTAATTTGACCACACTGAGCTACTTAATTTCTACATGGAGGGAGGGGGGGGGGGGGTTGATGTGGGACAATGCATTAGGCACACCCTTACTGGTCTGTCATGGCATCTTCCACCAGCCATGAACACTCTTCCTTAGAGTAGCCTTGCCAAAGTACAAGGTATTCAGCACATGCCTGTGTGTGCACACTGCGTCCAGTAAGAGTGTTCGCATTTCACTTTCTGATTCGAATGTGCAAAGAGAAGAAAGGAGAGAACTAGAAGTCCTGTATTTATTGGACAAGTACGGTGTGAGTGATGCATTTTACCAAGCGCTCTCAATGAAATGCGATAGCCTTCCAAGAGCAAGCTGCTAGATCGGAGTTCAACAAAACAGTGAAACTATTTAGTATCCCAATGTTTGATGGGTCTTAAGGCACGTTGAAACGGCAATTCAGGAGGAGATAACTAGACTGGTTAGTGTTTTTACAAATATCAGTAATATATGGAAAGTGTGTCTAGCAAAAAGAAAAGTAATGCTCGCATGGAAATGTATAAATTCAGTGCCCAATAACTTTATGATGGATAGTCCAATTTTGGATGCTGATAGAGGCTTATGAAAAAAAAAAATTGAAAACTTGAAAAACTACCCAGAAGGGTGATTTTGCTGGACACTGTCCCATATTGTATATCTTTGCATTCATTTGCAGCTAGGGGAATGTCCAACTTTGTTCCAGCCTGGTGAGAAGATTCCTGTAAAATTCAGTGGTGATGGTGCTAAATTCTCAAGGACAAGCAACATGATGATCTTGTCTTTTTCTATCTTAGTCCCTCAAGGCAGATATTTATCTGGAACTGGTAAGTGTGTTTATGTGTGTGTGTGTGTGTGTGTGTGTGTGTGTGTGTGTGTGTGTGTGTGTGTGTGTGTGTGTGTGTGTGTGTGTGTGTGTGTGTGTGTGTGTGTGTGTGTGTGTGTGTGTGTGTGTGTGTGTGTGTGTGTGTGTGTGTGTGTGTGTGTGTGTGTGTGTGTGTGTGTGTGTGCATGCGTGTGTGGAAAGGGTGGAACGGTTAGAACCTTACATGTAGTACCTAGCTACATTAAACAAATATTGTTTATTTTATGACCACACACATGTGCATGAAGATGCATGGTGATTGCTAACTACTGTAAAAACATTAATTACAGAGACAATAGGCAATGAATAATTTGGCTGCCCACAGTCAAGTTCTAACATCACTCACTTATATAGCGTGCAGTCAGTACATACCACATATGTGACCAAAACAGTAACTACACACTTGCCAAGGATGGATGCATACATGTAGACTGTGTACAACATTGTAAAGCTAAATCTGCATCCTTTCCTACTCAAAATAAGTAATTTGTTTCTGAACATGCAGGTAACCACACAAGACCTGCCGTCGTGAAGACAATGAGACCATATCAAAGGCATTTGCGATTGGAAGGTAAGCAGAAGGCCTGACTGATCAGTAATGTGATTCATTAACATGGATGGCAGGACTTTCAAGAGCTTTGCAACACCTTATCTGGGAAGTGCCAATTCATCCTGACACTATACACCAGAACGTTAAGGTGTAGGTAGTACTGAGAACTGTTACTGATTATATTTTCTATTAGGCAAAGCAATGGATTGATAGCTTCCTGTCAATACCTGCAGGAGGTTACGAAAAGAGTTATGTTACACCATACATGCACTGTATGGTATACCATGTACCAGAGTGGAAAAGAGTTATGTTACACCATACATGCACTGTATGGTATACCATGTACCAGAGTGCATTAGACGGTATGGTAATCTAAGAAAGTTTTCAGGCCAAGGTGTCTATATCAATTGATGGTGATTCTGAATGGAAACTGCAGTGCAATTTTTTTATATGCTTAGGTGTTGAAAATCACAATGACGATGCAAAGAGGGCGTACTTCTCTAGCAATAAATGGAACGCCTCCATGGACATCATCAGAACAGAAGCCAGGATTGACTACTTATGAAAGTATGCTACATCGAAAAGGCATTACACCAAGCACAATGATGAATACTGGCTCCATGGAGGCATTCAGGCTGTAAGAAGATCTTGGAGGAATACAACACAACCAGATACCTGCACCACTCCTCCCTCATCCTCATCATCTAGCACCACCTCTCCTTCCTCCTCCACATGCACACACACATAATGTATTGTGTGTGTTTGTACTGTTGTTTCATAAATTAGATATTTAATGGGTCCTTCACATCATTTCTGATTGACTGATAACATTGCTTAGTGAAATTAGCATTTGGAGAGGATCCCCAGATCCACAGTGTAGTTACACAAGTAAAAATATTCTCTATGAGAAACTTGGTGGGATATACAACTTAAAGGCAAAGGTGGTGTAAAAAAGGAAGGGAACAAGGGTAGTATGAACACATGAACAACGTAATGTTCTACAATGTGTGCTACACTCTAAATATAGGACTACTGTTTTTCCTTATCATTAACCCTTTTCCCCTTGCTTTTGATATCACAATTGCCTCATAGTTACTATTGACCAAAGATAGTCGACCCTAATCATATGCACATTAGGGCATTTCTAACAATACAGATACACATCTGATCCCTATAAGCTCCCACAAGAAGTACCAGTACCTGTATATACATGTAGTCCCGTGATTGCATAATGCACGCCCACATCACAACACGTACAAAATTAATGTAGTAAGAGTAGGTAGCTTTGTGTACATGTATGACACACCTTTGAGTGGCCTTAACTTTTCGCTGAATGAGCATGTTCAGGACTCTGCCAATATCGTTGTCTTTTAGCAGCCCGTTCCTTTTGAGGCTCTGGTTTGTAGCTTGCTTGAGGGTGATGCTGACCACCAACTTGATGTACCCAGACCCTCGTGTGCAGGAAAGTTTGGCGGCCAAGTTTTTTGGTGTCTCCAGAAGGGACACAAACTGCAACAGATTGGATACAACAGATTAGGGACGCCACAGAACAGAACATGGGTTAGGGTTATGAACTATTAGCGACAAGGTGCAAGGTGGTAACGACCCCAATGGACCTATCTAAGTTAACTTATACTAGTACTATACCCAAAAGAACGAAAGCCACCTATATGATTCCAGCAATTATTATTCTAACAACTATTAGGAAAACCATAAATATCTATGGGAAAACAACCTTTCTCGACTTTAGTCGGAGTAGGCCAATATGAATAAACGGCTCGTACGATGGTCCTTGTGTAATGAAATCCAAAAGGAGCGCACCGTCAAGAGAAGAACTGTTCACACGCCAGTAGATAGTAGGAACGTCAGTTGAGTCAGGACGCATGCACATACGATATCCGGCCGTAACAATAACGTGACCTCTGGAAGGATAAATGGCAGGGGCACGAGTTACAATCTAACGCGTATGACTGACGCGCATGCGTATGGTTAGATCACTAAAATCGACGATAGCCTTAGTTTGGCAGGATAATGGCCTCACCTAACTTCCCTACCATACAGACGTACAATTAATTAATTAAAAGGCGAAAACAATAATATATATTTTAAAATTAATTAGCTGTTTTAATAACGTGATAAATCTGTAAAGTGTCTGGTGAGTTTAACGGTAAAATCAGAATTTTTTTAATCCCAATTACAAGCCGAGTTATGCACTGATGTCCACAATTTCTGGACATAAATGTAGCCCTGTATCCGCAACCTATGCTAAATCGTGATTGTTGATGGTCTTCCTGCATGTATAAGTTTTACATAGATTCCCTCCATGTTGAAGTTTAGTGGCGAAGATGAACCTTTATAAGTAGTTATTATTATAAGAGAACATGTATATTGCTCTAATTGCAACTTACCCATCTTTCATGCAATTACTTCTGACAAAGTGGATTGGTACAGGTAATTCCCTAGCTGATTCAAACACTTCATCAATTAATCTTGCATAACATATACTAAAGGTTTACTCAATATCAAAATTCGATGCTTGTTAGCATCCGCATTCCTTGACCAAAAATGTCGGCTTCGAATTTGTTTTCCGTGACAGCAGGCATAAGTATGTTACATTCAAGTGGTACTGAATAGTATTATAACAAACATTCAATATAAACTTACACATTTCGATACACATTTCACTGCCTGCCTTTACTTAGCATGCGTCATAATATGCATAATGTACATACCGTTTCTGTTATGCATGGGGACATAGTGAGCCTTAACTCTTTCACAGGTAACAGCAATATTGCGCAACAGGTACTATACTAAAGCCACTTTGTTTACCTAAACCATTAAGACTATTGCAGTCAACAACACATTGATCAGAGAAAACGTTGTTTCCTGGTCATCTTAGCGTACGTTATTTAAAAACTACGTTTTCCTGCAACGCGCAAAATCGCACTACATGCACGATACCGCAATAATTGCATGGCTTCGCCGATGATCGAGTTAGAGAGCTAAGTCAGACCAGTGCGAAACAACGTCTAATGCTTCTATCACATAATATGATGTGCCAAAACAAGCAATGGTGGATGAGGCTTGAATTCGTTGGAGGCATGACAATAGTGAGCAATCTAATTAGATCACCAGTCTTAGTCTGTACTAGCAACAAAAGTGAGTAGGGAAAATGATGGTCCACCTTTAATAATGTCTTGTCTCTATCAATAGTATACTATGCCATGCTGAACCTCAAAAGTGTTTTCATCTTGATGCAAAACCCTTGTACAGCTGGCAAAGTTCACTGAGATAGGTTTTTTGGCAGGCATAAAGGTTTATGTATTAGACATATGGAAACGCACACATGCACCACTGGAAGGAAGGCTTTATGTGACATTAAAACAAGTCCATCACTGAGGATAGAAAATGTATTCGGTATATAATGCATCACAAATTGCTTTGTGTCAGATGTAACACAGGATTTCTTCAGAAGTGTGTGTACTCTTAGAGGAGGTTCTCTATATAAGTGGATGTTAGGATGAGATATAATGCTTTTCTGATCCATTTGACTTACAAGACTGTCAAGTGTGTTGTTGTAATCCAGTGTTGTCATATAGGTACCATTCAACTGGGCAACTGCAGTACTTACTCCAATGGTGGAGATGTATTCTCACTCGTGTAATGAACATCATGTGCAACAACTTGCTTATAAATATCCCAACATCTGCAATCATTATTGTAACTCTGAAGGCATATGAATGCAAATATTGTTTTTAACAACACGATCAGTTTGTTACTAAATTGATAATACAATTTCCTTTATGAAGTGTAACTTTGAATATAGTCAAGGATGGCTGCATCAAGATTGAGGCAGCTTTGTAACCCTTTTTTTTTCTTCATGCAGATGACCATGGTGGAGTCAGAATTGCTTTGCCAAAGTTTCAAACACATATTTTGTGCATATAACTTTCTGCATGTATACTGAGTTTCTCTTTTGTTAGGTCACCTATGAGCAGTTGTTTATTACTTTTTGTCAATACGTGTTATGTAAACAGAACTTCATTTTTGAACTAGTCCTTAAACTTGAGGGAAAGTAATGCAAGGTCAACACATACGCCAGAAGTGAATTATTATATAACACGTGGAAAAGAGAAACATCTTTAGTGGGAAGAGTTAATTGAATATCTCAAAAATCGCCATGCAGCTGGGCTCTTAAAAAGAACGAATGAAACTAATATAGCTTACAGTATTTTAATTTTCGGATCTGTTATTTTAATTCAGTTAGGAATGGAAAGTCCTTAGAACATACATTTAAGTACTAAGAGTCATCAGACGATCGTTAAGCATTAACAAGGATGTGGCGGCATAAAATTACAAAATACACTTTTTTTTCCTCTCAAGAATTTGGTCCGGGGGGGGGGGGGGGGGGGACCGTTTTCCCCAGGGATTACGGTCCGGATGATTAGTTTCGGTCCCCCGGACCGGACCGGACCGAAAATTGCCCCGGACCGTAATGCCTATATGACACCGGCATTGGTTGTGCGCATGCATAAGGATGGTCCACTTATCCCCCTCGTCTGGGCACGCAGGAACATGTAGTTATTTATTTATGTATTTATGTATTTATTTATTTATTTATTTATTTATTTATTTATACGCGGAGGCCACTGCCATCCATCCCTTCGACTTATTTAATATTCACGCACCGATTGAATGCCAAGTCATTTCCTGCATGGGTATTAAACACTGCATGCGTGCAATGAACTTATAGGGCTTGGCTGGTATAATACGCACATCTCTGGCTTGAAGTGACAATCACTTCACAATAGAGATGCCTCACGGTGGTGGCGGCCATGGAGGAGGTGGGGTCGGAGGCAGGGGCGGATCCACGATTTTGGGTCTGCTGATAAATATATTCACAACTGGGGGGGGGGGGGGGTACGGGAGGGGGCGTGCCCCCTCCCGTGACAGCAAGGGGGTCTGGGGGAGCGCTGATAGCAGCCGTTTTTTTTGCTTTTGCGTTTATTCAGCATGAAATTCACTGTGATATCCAATACATATACATCACGCGATATCCGGATTACTAGAGCCTGCATGGATAGCGATGAGAGAACTGTTCATTCTTCACATTGCTATGGTTCCTACTGCTCAGCAATTAAATTCGTGACGCAAAGCTTTTGTGAATTTGTGACCGAAGCGTGCACGTGGCCAAGCAAGCACCAGCTACATGTCGGTATCATATCGAGAAATAGGCGGTCAAAAGGATTACGAGGTATTCGGTCATTGCGTAATTCAATGTCCATAGAAAATGTATGGACGCATTCAGAAAACTGCAGCTAACTGCAGAAAAAACCCAAATATTGACTAGCTGCTCTCGGATTTGCAATGTGGGGACTAGTTGACATATTTTGTGTAGTTTTTCGGAACTTAAGTACCTATATCCGCACTTCCACATTAATTATGCAAGGTTTCCAATGTCCATTCATTTTTTTCTCATTTCCTTATTCAGTCATCAATAGATTCCAAACCAAATGATATTTTCCTTACCTGCTCACGGATTACATGAGAGTAGTCAATGCACTTATTTATCATTATTTTTTCATAGCTTAGGGCCTTCAAATCGCACTTCCCTTGAATGGTTAGTGAGATACACCCCACATTCAATGTGCCTACCACAATCATCACGTGCCACCCTATCGTCAGTCAGCCGTGCCCAGACCTGGTTGTTTTTTTATGTTGTAATAATGACCAGTACATGTATGTACTGACTTAGCATGACCCCTTGTAAGAGTGGGCACTAATTGGGATTATATGTTGCAAAGACGGAGGTGGCGATTACACAGAGGAGTTTGCCACTCATAGAATCGACACAGGAGTGCCTGAGCATGACAACCAACCAGTCTTCTTACGGAAGCATCTTGCAAGTCTCAGAGTCCTAG
The DNA here is from genome assembly GCA_013339895.1 of Ephydatia muelleri. Taxonomy (NCBI): domain Eukaryota; kingdom Metazoa; phylum Porifera; class Demospongiae; order Spongillida; family Spongillidae; genus Ephydatia; species Ephydatia muelleri. The sequence goes on along the minus strand of JABACO010000020.1, from coordinate 1,778,222 downwards.
GTTAGCATGAATGTGACACGTACATGATTACAGTAGCTACGTCCGCTAAATGGTTGTGTAACTGTAATATCCCGGAGCGTTAATACATATAAACAGGCCCGTAGCCACGAAGTTAGGCGGGGGGGGGGGGGGGGGGGGGGGGGGGGGGGGGGGGGGCGAATCGAATACTTCCTTATCCGGGGGGCCAAATACAAGAGCGAGGGGGGGGGGGGGGGGGAGGGAGGGGGGAGGGAAGTCCGGGGGAGTCCCCCCTTGGCTATGGGCCTGATAAGAGCTTACACATATAGATCTCTAAACTATCTACATGTATGGTAACGTCTGATACAAACGGTGGAAGCATCAAATGTACAATAGCAGTCATACACTGGCGGTACGCACTTTATTGACCTTTCTCATTGAAAAGTATTGCCTTATTAAAGCTTTTAACTTTGCAACAGTTAGTCCGACTTTAAGTTGAGGTGCATAAGATTTGTGTCAACTATAACATTTGAACTCTACCATGTTTTCTCTGCCCCATATGTGTATGTACATGCATGTGCATGTATATGGGACAGTTAAACGGCCCATCACATATAATACCATGACTATAAAATGTTATAAAAATTCATAACTTCCGAATGATTAACACTTCGACTTCCTATTTTCAACACTTCATACCACACCATTTCTCAATGGTAAAATACATTTTTGGGGGCCATGCACTTGACTGTGCAAGTATTGCAACATCCAATACCCCACCGGGTTCAAACCTACCATAACTTTCAGTAGGAGTAATCAAATCGCTTCAAATTTGGTTTTTAAATAGAGAGGTCCCTACATGTCACATTTTCCCGCTTGATATGGCGGGACACAATTTGCCGTGATAGGTACAGGAACCTCATTACCCACAAACCGAATTTTAAAAGTGATTTGATTACAGGAGAACCGAAAGGTATTTGGTGGGATTGAACCTAGTGGGGTATCACACATTGCAATACCCCAAAACGTATTTCACCATACAGAAATGGTGTAGTATGAAGTGTTGAGAATAAGAAGTCGATAGCCTTAACCGTTTGGAAGTTATAGCGATTCAAACGCAAGGGAATTTTGAGGGGCAATTTTGTTGGAAACTGTCCCATATGTATAAATATGTGTGCATACATGTATGTGTATGTACATGTATGTATGTGTTTTATGTACATGTATATATGTGAAAATTCTATGTTCTTGACCTTCATGTCTTCTCAGCCTTGTAGAGACTCACTGATGGACGAAGAACCATGTGTGTAGCTATGTTGGTGATTCAGTGTCAGCTCTCTTGAACTATTCGGCATGCTCCCGCCTGAAAGAGTGCTGCAAGATGTAAAATAGGTCACAGTCAAGTCGAACTTTGATTTAGGAGTATTGGAGTTAATGATACATTAGTGTGTGCTTAATTGTAGTCATTCCAGTACTTCACCACAGGCCTATTGCTTTCTGGCCACTTCATTATATGTAAGCTTTAATGAATTGCTTCCGAAGGTTATAAAAAGATCTTGATGTTTGTTTTATGGGACACAAATGTAAGGCCATCTGAAGTAATCTCTGTGGATGCTATCACAGCCTCACCCGTCCACCAAAGGGTACTGTCAAAGAAACTAGAGGACCACCAGTTCTCATTGTTGTTGAAAGCATCATCACCTGCTGACAAGGCTTGGCTGCTCTCTGTGTCAGCATCTCATGCTGCATCCTGGCTACTGGTCACACCTCCTAGTCTTGACCTGAACTTTGAACCCAATGAACTGTACCAATGGTGGCTAGGGATGGACACGGCTAGAGGCTCCTCATGTTCTTTGTGCCCTGGCGCTACTACCTGTAAACAGGGTGGTGATGTTGTCCAGTGCCCAGCCATTGAATCACATATATGTAACAATGAGTAAACAAGCACATACATGTACGTTGTGGGTGCAAGGGTCAAGCATTTTAATAAAAGATGATGGTACAGGGACTGATACAGAAAACAAAAGATAGAGGCAGCAAAAACTGTTAGTCATTTTGCAACCACCCCCTGATGGGTGTGGCCTTAGGAAGAACGGTATCAAGTTTTTGAGGGTTGACTCTTTCATTGTAAGGGCATCTGATTCTGACAAGAGAGTACATTCAATTTCGGTGATGAATCAATTCAATTTCAGTGATGAATCCAGGATTTCCAGTTTGTGTGTGTGTGTGTGTGTGTGTGGGGGGGGGAACAAATGACCCATGCCCACGTCCTGCTCCAGCTGGGGTATGGGGGAGTGGCTGTAAATTCCTCCATAGGGTCTAGGGAAGAGCACATTACATTGTACTTCGACATCAACCCATATTTCAACAAGTCAAAGAGTGTATGGAAGTACTTGTGCCTACAGTACATGTACACAGATACATAGAGGTGTAGCTCCTCCCATGGATGTGAGATAAGATAACCACAGGCATTACCACTTACACACACACACACACACACAGACACACACACACAGACACACACACACACACAGACACACACACACACACACACACACCCTCACAAGTAGTCCAATCTTCATGTACATATATCTGCCACACTATCTGCCAATCAAGTGAAGGTTAACACAGCTCACAAGATACTTTGGTATTCATTTTAGCCAGGACAATGGTTGTGTACACCTTGGACTGCCCTTGTGGGTTTTGTGGTATCAGCCAGCATAAACAACAGTACCTAGAAGGCCAACAGTATACCATATCAACGTTAATAGTACATGGCTACACTACACATCTGTATCTGTAGTGACTTGTTGGAGTCATGAATGATTGGCAGTATGCTCCACTAGCAGAGAGGAGAGTTGTAGGAGAAGGATGCACATGGGGCCCTGGGGAAGAGTGCCAAGGTATGACCGTATAAGGTCTAGGCATATTGAGTGGAGGGAGGGAGGGAGGGAGGGAGGGAGGGAGGGAGGGAGGGAGGGAGGGAGGGAGGGAGGGAGGGAGGGAGGGAGGGAGGGAGGGAGGGAGGGAGGGAGGGAGGGAGGGAGGGAGGGAGGAAGGAGGGAGGGGGGAGGGAGGAAGGAGGGAGGGGGGAGGGAGGAAGGAGGGAGGAAGTGAGGATGTGAGGGAGTAGGTGAGACAGGAGAGAAAGAAAGGAAGGAGGAGAGAGGGATAAGAGCAAAGAAAGATGGAACACAAACTACATGTAAGTGATTGAAGTGTACACAATGTACCTGGGCAGGCTGGCTGCAGCACTGATGACGCCCAACACCATGTTCCAACTGGAGTGCAGTGCCTGCAGGCGTGACTGGAGGACCTGTCCAACAGATAATGTACTGAGCACAGATCATATACATGCACCATGCACACTGTTATTTGCGCATGTTGCACACAGTTGCAGAGAAGACATACATGTACATGTACAAAGTGAAGAGGAGGAGGCCGGTGGTGTTTTAGCTGATCACAGTAAGGGGCATGACACCTGCCAGAGCACCATTGCAATACAAACTGAAGTTGATGGATGTCATTACTGTGAATTGGCAAGTCCCAAGACACAATGATGTAGGTGGAGCCCACATTCTGCACCGACACAGCATCAAATCCATCCGATGCTGGGGAAAAGAGGGGGAAGAGGATGAAATCACATGCACACAATGACATCACACATACATGTACATGCATACACAGTCAGTGACACACACATACACACACACACACAATCACACACACCGAGGGTACCATTCAGGAGGGGATAAAACACATGCTGTAAGTAGTTGCAATGCCATATCTGCTTGACGTGCTGGGAAATCCCTCACAGTAGACTTTCATGGTCAGCAGTGGGACAATCGCGGCAGTGATGGCCGCCGTGTGCACCATATCCACGGTGACGTAGAAGGTATTGGAGGCCTACTCAAACAGCACCACGTGCCCCTGGCCATCACAGAGGTTACTGACCACAGGAGGGAACTGCATCATATTCGCACCGACGTACAAGCTCAACATGACCGATGAGTTCTGATCACAGTGTGCCACTGACCATCGTTAAAGGTTCTAGTACTGTTGGATCCAACGACAGCTGGTCCAGAGCCCACATCAAATATTAACCATGGCAAAACCCGCCATGAAGCTTCACCCCCAGGAAGTCATTCATTACACTGTTGATCTGGTAGAAGAGAATGCCACTGGGGTTGTAGGTATGGAACTGGACTGTGGCCTGGTTAATAAAACCACAAAGGAACATGTGCCCGCTGAATGTAGCCAGGCCCGTACTGTCGAAGGAGGTGCCCACATCTCTGACTGGGACTTAAGGCTGGGGACCCGATGGTGCAGGGTGTAGGCAGTGATGACATAGTCAGGTTGGAGGGGAGCATTCCATTGGAGGGACATGGAAGAGGAATTGGTATTGAGAATGAGGGGGGAGCAGGTGCTAAGGGTGTGAGAAAGATACAAAGTGGTTGTCAATGACCACTTGGGGCTTTGTTGAATATAATTGAATACATAACACATAACCCACACACACATTATGTGCACATGGCACACATGCATGCAAATGCTGCTTGTGTCTGCTAAGTGAATGCTGACTGCCATTTTCTTTACGCAAGGCAAGAAGAGAAGACCATAATACATGTACCTACAACACCAAATCATACACATGTACATGTACTTGCAACACAAACAACATCCACACACATACATGTAAACACACACCCACACACACACACACACACACACACACACACACATACACGTACCTCACATTGATTTTGATTGCAATACAGGGGGTGTGGCACCTACATGTAGTTACACAGCATGCAGCTTGAGCGGGGCTACAAATACAAGTGGTGCTCACAATAAATAGGTGGGGTATATATAATAATCGGAGATCAAACACTTCCAAAGGGTGGGGTTTCCCCAAGAAAGGTGCCCCCCCCCCCATCCCACACATCATATTGGACAGGGCCAGGGATTTACTACCCCACCCCCTATCCACCCCCTGGTTTGCCCCTAATTTGAATAACCCAGGGAGAAGGCCAACAGTATACCATATCCACACTCAACAAGGCCAACAGAATAGGGAGAAGGCCAATAGTATAGGGAGAAGGCCAATAGTATAGTGAGAAAGCCAACAGTATAGGGAGAAAGCCAACAGTATATAGGGAGAAGGCCAACAGTATATAGGGAGAAGGCCAACAGTATATAGGGAGAAGGCCAACAGTATACAGGGAGAAGGTCAACAGTAAGGGAGAAGGTGATGGTCAACAGTATAAAGACAAGGCGAACAGTACAGGGAGAGGGCCACCAGTCTAACAATAAAGGAAGAAGACCAACAGTATAAGGAGACGGGCAATTAACGGTTCGGGAGTAAAGAGAGAAGGCTACCACTGGTTACAGTACAGGGAGATGTCCACCATTATAGAGAGATGCCAACTGTACTAGTATAGGGAGAAGGCCATATCTACTCCTTCCAAGATATGCACATAGGGCCGAACACTACCCACTGCCGAACATACCCTACGCTACTAAATTCACATAGTATACTCACCAAAACACCTGCGTCTCAGAAGATGAAAGCATGAAGGGCATACGTAGTTCGATCCCTGCATGCATCATTGTGCCTAATTGATGCGCTCCACATCTTCAGTGCAAGTGACGCATAGATGATAAGTTAATTTGTGTATCGGTACAATTATAATTGTAATTTATATTGTCTTGATAGTTGCCATTAAAGTTTATAACCGTTAAACTCCGCACTAGCTAGCCGACATAATTTTAAGTTTATGAATGCGGTAGAAATTAAATTTATGTCTTGATTTTAGTTTACGAATGGTTCATGGTATAATCTTATAAAGCTCAGATTCACAATCAGCGCGATTTATTGTACATTATAAACGTGTTTGTAATTCAATTTGAAAATAAAAACAAGATGACCGCCTATGTATGGGCCATTTCTCCATATGTATAAACGACTCATGTATGTTTTACTATAATATTAGTTTATTTAGCTCTATAGCTATCTGTTTTCTGAGGAAAAGAATCTGAGATCCATCCCATTCACGTCTTTTGATCGCTTACCTCAATTCCTGCTCACATGCACGCACCATTCGATCGATCGCGCGATTAATACACATGTAGGAGGATTTAATTAGATCGATATAGACCCCGCTTGGCTAGAAGGATGTGCAATCTTGCAAATCCAAGGACGGTAACATGCAGAATGCTGCATAGATTACAGTATGCATACGTCATTCTTCATATAGGAAAGAGGGGGTCCGGACCCCCTGGACCCCCCCCCCCCCCCCACCCCCCTAAATCCGCCCCTGGGAGGACATCACTCAGGAGTAGGGACTAATTTCGTACCCAGATCCAACTTTTCGCAACTGCGGATGGATTTTATCACCGCTATAAACCATCCGCAGCTTGCGAAACGTTGGGTCTGGGTACGAGACTAGGTAGGGCTAGTCTTTTTCACCCGGCTGCATGCATGAGCCGTGTTTTTTCTCCATACGCCAGACAGTACCGCTAGTTTAAGCCATAGTGCATGCTGAATCAATTGCGGTATCCAGAAATCAGCGGTCATATGGACAAGTCTCGGTTTGCGAATCATCGAATGTATCTTCCCATAGACATGTATGGGGTCCTTCAATACCAAGCACACCAGATTTTTTGCAGCTTAGCCCACGAAGGATTGTTAGTACATTACATTTGGCATGATTTTAGTAAAATCGCCGCATTTTTTAAGGTTACGCTTATCTATAGAATTGTCATAACATTGTCCTCAATGTGCAGGTAGTCATTGGGTGCGTTTCTCATTACAATATTCCAAGACCATTTATGCCAACACCATTACGATTTACTACTTGCAATTGCCCACGAGAGATACATATAGCTAGTACATCGAATAACTATCATGCGTATTGAAAACTAGGTCCTCCAATTTAAAAAATCGGCTTCCATATTTGAAAGATTTTATTCCATATTGAATCAGTATGTTGTCTCCGTCTCGTGTCCTCAAAATTGTCTCACGCGCGGGACACGTAAGGCAAGATCGGTCCTTCTGTGTACCAATTTTATACTAAACTCGGTCTCTCGGTCTCATAGTTGAGTACATACGCATGTACCCATACGATTCGGATCGTTTGTAAACGTCCCCCATACGTACTAGTATTTGTCGTAATTTAATTGACCTGCTGTTAAGTTGGTAGTTAGTCCAAGTAACTGGCGTACAACTACAGATGTGGCGTATACGCAATTATATCACTGGCTACTGCTAAGCATGCATGTGTTTTCTAGTAAATGCGCACCGATTGAGCATCAAGGAAGTAGCTTCAACGGCTTGGTAGCGTATTGTATTATGTTGTATTTGCTGTATGTCTAATGGTCTCCTAACGTTCTGCATGGTACTTCACACTTCTATTTCACCGAGTGGCACTATATACTCATATCCAGAAATGGCCCATACATAGGCGGTCATCTTGCTTTTTATTTCAAATTGAATTTTAAACAAGTTTATAATGTACTATAAATCGGTCTGATTATGATATTTGGACTTCGAAAAATTATTCCATTAACCATTCTTTAACTAAAATCAAGACAAAAAATTAATTTCTACCGCGCATAATTTATTCATATAAGTATGCCATTGCGTCATCTGCCAAAATTATTGGCAATAATTGTCCAATGGTGAATAAATGTGCACAATAAGTTAATTCAGCTGAAGATTAACAAGGCTGATCTGAGCCAATAGCAAGCCAGGTAGCTAAGTGGAAACCTTTTCCCTAGCCTCCTCCCCCCAATTCCCATAGGTCTAGACTGCCAGCTAGAGGGACACCCACCAACCCTAGCTCACTGCTAATGCATTATGGTGAAGCTATTATATTTATTGTATACAAGTCGTCGTCATGAGGTTGTTTTCACTTGAAGTTTATTGTAAACAGTGTTCGTTTAGCCTGCATGCAGCTCGATGAATGAAGCGCGTAGGCTAGGCACGTGCACTGATACGCTTACACGCAGGGAAAAAAAATGATTCGTTAGCACTTTCCAGTACAGCTACGACCTACGTAGGCTTCTCAGTCTTACCTAGATCGATTAACATCAAGTCTGAATGTGCCGCATTTTCAATATTTGTCTGCATGTGTGCGTCGATCAATACACGTAAAGCGCTTAACTGTGAAGCACTCTCTGGGACTTCGCCAATGGAAGAGCGCTATCACAATATATACTTACATTAAGGAAAGCTTTGTCTACACATCGGGGCGCTGCTCAGTCTACCACTAGGCCAAAGCCCTGCATCAGGGTCAAAGCACACTCCACCCCCCTCCCATGTTATGGCATCAGGCCCAACCCCTGTCTCTGCACACAGTGTGTGGTTTGTGTGAACATAGATACATGTAATGTGCAGTTAAACATGCACAATTTGTGCTATTGCTAGTTAGCAATTAGAGTTTACATGTACTGTGGCTGCACCAATACGTATGTCTGGTATGCTTTGCTTCACCTCTTCCGAGGTTCCAAATGGTGTCAGTGGGAAGGCCTGTTCTGCATGGCAGCTACTGTACATGGCTGCACCAATGTGGGTGTTATATTTGGCTGGATTGTAGCCACATAGCTCCACTATACCAGGGGTAGAAAGGTGGAGCGGAAGCTCTTAGATGTGAGTGTTCTCCCATCTTTGAAGTGGAAGAGGGGTGAGGAGTGAGTGGAACAGTGACAACATTCTCTGTAGGCCTCCATTGCTGGAACTGGACACATGTGCCTGCCTTTGGTACGCAGAACACACCTGCCCATCTGGTTGGTTTTGGACCACTTGATGAAGAAGTGCATGCCCTCCGGACCAGCAGACATCTTGCCTGGTAGGTTGGAACCTAGTGTCAAAACTCTGATTGAGTAAATTCACTGAGCCTGAGGTGGATGACTCCAGATGGTCAGTCTCAACATTGGGTTCCTGGACCCTGCTGTTCTTCACCAGTACAAAAAAATAGATACAGGATTGTCATCTCCATAGAAACAGTCCCAAACAGACTTTTAAAACAGAGCTCTCTTATTGAACCCTAGAACAAAAAAGTACCAGGACATTATGCAACAGACTAAAATGCCTCTACCACTAGGCCAAAGGCTTTGCATCAGGCCACTCACCCCCCTCCCATCATGTACTTGATTGTGAAGTTTATGGCATCAGGACTAATGCTCCCATGCATGCCATCACCATCGCTGCACACAATGTGTGGTTTGTATATAGGTGCTACACATATAAAGTGTGTGCTTTTAAGACATGGTACACAGTTTGTTCTCTTAGAACTGGAAGTTACCAGGCAGCCTAACATCAGATTAGCTAACCACAGTTTACATAGCATACAATGGACCTACCACATAATGAAATTATCTTCAAGGGCCATACAATTGTAATTCAGTACATGCATGTACTTGTGCAAGGGTCCAGGTGTTTGTAGGTTTTAGTCAACTTCAATTCCATCTGAATAGTTATCCTCATCTTCACTCTCCTCATCTTTGCCTACGTGTTAATCACCACCTGTACCACCCTGGACCTACAATGTACCTAACTGTACATAGGCCTATACTAGTACCCTGGACCTATGTAGGCCTATCCTGGACCTACATGTACATGTACCTACATAGGCCTACCCTGGACCTACATGTACCTACATAGGCCTACCCTGGACCTACGTACCTACATAGGCCTACCCTGGACCTACTGTTCTCAGAGAAAAACTGTTGTACCCCAGGCAGTCTAACATCAGATTAGGCTAATCACAGTTTACATAGCATACAATTGTAAGGTCAAGCACATAATAATATAGGTCTATACAGAGATAATATATATTATCTCTGGTACACACTTGTAAGCAACACACACACACACACACACACACACACACACACACACACACACACACACACACACACACACACACACACACACACACACACACACACACACACACACACACACACACACACACACACACACACACACACACACACACACACACACACACACACACACACACACACACACACACACACACACCACACACACACACACACACACACACACACACACACACACACACACCCCAGTGAAAAAATCTTGAGTATGATCTTGGCCCAAGATCTAGATGACCAAGATTATGGCTGGCGGCCAATTTCTTGGCATCTTGACCCAAGATCTTAGCCACAATCTTGCCTCATCATGGCCATGATCTTGCCTCCTTGCCCCTAGATCTTGGCCATGATCTTGCCTCCTTGCCCCTAGATCTTGGCCATGATCTTGCCTCCTTGCCCCTAGATCTTGGCCATGATCTTGCCTCCTTGCCCCTAGATCTTGGCCACGATCTTGCCTCCTTGCCCCCAGATCTTGGCCATGATCTTGCCTCCTTGCCCCTAGATCTTCGCCATGATCTTGCCTCCTTGCCCCCAGATCTTGGCCATGATCTTGCCTCCTTGCCCCTAGATCTTGGCCATGATCTTGCCTCCTTGCCCCTAGATCTTGGCCATGATCTTGCCTCCTTGCCCCTAGATCTTGGCCATGATCTTGCCTCCTTGCCCCTAGATCTTGGCCATGATCTTGCCTCCTTGCCCCTAGATCTTGGCCATGATCTTGCCTCCTTGCCCCTAGATCTTGGCCATGATCTTGCCTCCTTGCCCCTAGATCTTGGCCATGATCTTGCCTCCTTGCCCCTAGATCTTGGCCATGATCTTGCCTCCTTGCCCCTAGATCTTGGCCATGATCTTGCCTCCTTGCCCCCTAGATCTTGGCCATGATCTAACATCCAACGCACAAACTGATCCTGCATCCTTGATTGACACAAGAAATTTTAAATTTTAAGAATAATATACATTTTAACATTTACAAAGAGATAATTATATATTTAAACAACAAAGTACATAATAAATTTACTGCTCCTTCTTTGCTTTAGATTTGCCTAGGTCTCGGCATTTCTGACTGAATGAAATACATACATTATCAGAGAGTGTGTGCTAGCTAACACATACACGTGTACTAACCTTAAACAGATCAATCCTCCTCAATGGGAACACATCAAGCATCGCCAGTTGATCCCCATCGGAGAGGTGGGCATCTATAAGAATGCAATACATACATTATCAGAGAGTGTGTGCTAACACATACACGTGTACTAACCTTAAACGGATCAATCCCCCTCAATAAGAACACATCATGCATCGCCAGTTGAGCCCCATCGGAGAGGCGGGCATCTATAAGAATGCAATACATACATTATCAGAGAGTCTGTGCTGACACATACACGTGTACTAACCTTAACAGATCAATCCCCCTCAATGGGAACACATCAAGCATCGCAAGTTGATCCCCATCGGAGAGGTGGGCATCTATAAGAATGCAATGCATACATCATCTGAGGGTGTGTGCTAACACAACAGAACAAATCATCAATGGGAACACATCATGCATCACCAGTCAATCCCCATCGGAGAGGTGGGCATCTATAAGAATGCAATACATATGGGTGTGTGTGCTAACACATACGTGTGTACTACTGACACACACGTATACACGTGTGCAGCTCTCTTGCATCTGCGACAAAAATAGGCAGCTCCAATATCACCATCAACGGAAAATAGGCGGGAGGCTAGTGTGTGTGTGTGTGTGTGTGTGTGTGTGTGTGTACACACACACACACACACACACACACACACACGCACACACAGTACAAACACACACACACACAGCTCATAGTCTTACTCTGTTCTGGCTTCACAAACAACTTAGTTTTGCATTCAAGCAAAGGGCTTGAATTGTAGAAATTTTGTCCATAGTATTTTACAACTGAGGGAGTGGGTGCCATCACGCGAGTTCGTGTCTCGAAAATGTCGCTTCGTGCCACGACTAACCTGATGCGTGTGAAACACAAGTATGCTCGAGTCACGCACGGGTATCACTCGTGACGCGCGCACGCGTGTGTCAAGAAGCTACGTCTGGATGGTACTGTATGCGCGATTTATACAAACGATCCCGATCGCATCGGGTAAGATCGCATAGTAATTCAACTGGTAGAAAACCTTTTTGGGCAGCGTGATGAGAGGTCTGGGACCGATTTCATGCCATCAAAAAACTGAAGGAGGGCCACACTTCAATTACACAGCATTATCTGTATGGTACTATCTGCACGTGAGTCAATTTTGAGGGCACGAGATGGAGGAACGTACAGATTCAACATGAAATGCTTCTCCCGGGTATGGAAGCCGATTTTTCTATAGGAAGGCCTAGTTTTTAGTACATTTTATAGTTCTTCAATGTACTAGCTATATTATTCTCAAATATCAAAATCGTAAATCGTAAAGGTATTGACACAAATGACCGTGGAATATTGTAATGAGAAACCCTTCTCATTGACTACCTGTACATTTGGGGACAATGTTATGACAATCCTAGGGAAGCCCCAGCTTAAATAGGAAAAATACGGCGACACGACTAAAAATCATAACAAATGTAGTGTACTAACATTTTCAAATTTCAAATCCTGGGAAAAATCTGGCGTCCTTGGTATACAACTAACCCATACATTGGTATGGGAAGGTATACGGGAATATTCGGTGATTCGCAAACCGCGAGTAAATTATTCTGACTTTTGACCGCTCATTTCTGGATATGTTCTGTCTAGCTGCAACGACTTGTCTTAGCTGACTGCCAACCAATCGTTGTTACAGCCTTACAGGTGAAATGTAATGAGGAAAAATTAGGCCTATTATTGCAAGCATGATTCAATCATGCATGCCTGCAATAATAGGCCTATATTTTTCTCACCGCCAGTTTTTAACGGATAGCAGGGGCCATATAAAGACACCTGGGCCTACCCAGGCTATGTACTCGGTAGTGTGTGTTGTGTGTGTGTGTTTGTGTATTATGTCTCTCTCTGTGTGGACATGTGTGTATGTGTCTACATGTCACGATGTGTGTGAGCATGTGTGTAGAATAGTTTTGTGTTTTTTGATTCAATTCATGTACATGCAGGAGGGGCCTTGGCGTACCTTTCAACATGGTCCTCTATCTCCCTCACCCTTCTCCCCCTTCCCTATCCCTTCCTCTTCTCCCTCCCTCTTCTGTCTTCTCTCTCTCCCTTTCCCTTCATCCCTCTCCCCCTCACTCCTTCCTCCCTCTGTCCCTCTCCCTCCCACTCTCCTCCCTTGCCTTCCCTTCCCTCCCTTACTCCCTCTCTTTCCCTCCCTCCCTCTCCCTCTCTCTCCCTCTCCTTCACTCTCCCTCTCTCTCCCTCCCTCTCCCTAGGTGTGAAAAAGTTGACCACATATGTAAACTATGCTAATTATCTTAGTGCGCGTTGCGGCAGTAGCAATGGTTTTTTTTTAACCATGCATAGAGAACGTCGTGGCTAACGTTTTGTTGAATAAAAAATTGAACACAACGGAAAATATGGTTTTCTAGTGTAAAAACTGCTGCCATTAAAAAGTACACACTTTTTTTGTTGTGTTTTTTGAATTATAGTGAAAGGTTATCTCTTGGCTTGTTGTGTTTTCATTTGTAAGATGGAACGCCAAGCCGCTACTAAACTACACCGCATCGAAGCGCTCGTGTTTTTGTCTTGAAGAAACCCTTCTATAGAGATAATTGTGAACTAAACAAACTTATAATTGGCCACGCGTAATGAATTTAATTTTATATGAACAGGTTTGCACAGGTTAATTTGCAGGGATGGATAAGGTGACTATTCTAACTAAAGTTGGTCTGTGATGAAGTATGTGGACAAAAAAAGTGATTACTATGTAAGTCCTTGTGTCATGCAAACTTCTTTTTTAAACAAACTTGCAACCTGTTGGAAGTATTAGTTATCATTGCAGTTATCATCGCAAGCACAAAATCCACTAAGACCACACAAGTGATAAATCTGTGCATAATGAAAAGTTTCATGGTACAAAGTAGTTGCTTAATATTAGCTCTGATGTTGGATCTGTTCCATACATACTGCCAAGTGACACTCCATGTCGCTTCTCCAATTCTACTATTGCAGGATATTTGGTAAAGGGCATTTCCTCCTTGGCCAACATGTAGGCAGCGTCGAAATAATTTGCCAACGCGACTGGACTCCTCTGTCGTTGCAGATGTACAGTGGTCAGATTTGCCATCATCGTTTCGATATCACCAACGTCGTGGAAGCCATATATTAATCGGCGTGTCTTCTTTTGTACCGTACACACACTCTCTTCGCGTAGCATGTGGGTCATTCTATATCAAATCAACACACATATATCTCTCATTTTGGGAAATAATTTTGTGCATGAGTTCAGGCTATTACCTAGTATATTTATGTATTACATTAACTTTTAAATATCAATTGTTCATCAGTTATTAGGTGTGAAAAAGTTGACCACATATGTAAACTATGCTAAATATCTTAGCGCAGTAGCGATGATTATTTTAGCATGCATACAGAACGTCATGGCTAACATTTTGTTGAATAAAAAATGGAACTTCATTATTGAGCACAACGGAAAATATGGTTTTCTAGTGTAATAACTGCTGCCATTAAAAAGTACACACTTTTGTTGTGTTTTTTGAATTATAGTGAAAGGCAATCTCTTGGCTTGTTGCGTTTTGATTTGTAAGATGGAACGCCAAGCCGCTACTAAACTACACCGCATCGAAGCGCTCGTGTTTTTGTCTTGAAGAAACCCTTCTATAGTGATAATTGTGAACTAAACAAACTTATAATTGGCCACACGTAATGAATTTAATTTTATGTGCCCTGGCTAGTGTTTGCAGTGATGGAAAAGGTGACTATTCTAACTAAAGTTGGTCTGTGATGGTCTGTGATGAAGATTGTGGACAAAAAAGTGATTACTATGCAGCTTATTGAAAGTCCCTGTGTCATGCAAAGTTGGTTTCTCAAGAGATGCATTTTTTTAAAAGCCTAAAAAACCATGCATTGGGAATCATGTCAGTGGATTATGAGCAGGATAGAGCAGAGTTCCGTGGTGTCATGCTCACTGCTGTTCATCAATGTCCTTGACACATTCCACAACAGCCGGTCAGCATACGTTCATATGGAGAAATGAACGGTCACGAAAGTTGCGGTTTGTAAATTTTTGGATTTCATTCCGCGGTACGTTCCATAGAGAATGTATGGCGTTTTTACAAACTTGATTATTATTTAATTAAATAACGGACCTGCAACTTTTGCTATCCACTAATACTACTCTAAATGATGTTCAAATGTAGGCAATTTCAAATTTTGTATCTCATACCGTCCAAAATTCTAGGACCAGTTCTGAAAATATGATATTCCATAGACTTGTACACAAAATGGAAAAAAATCATGCTAATTAAGATATTCCATTAGTTATAACTAATGAACAGAGGGCCCACGTTGTATGCGGCTGGAAACTAGGTTTATAATTAGAGTATTACGGTACCTGTCCAATAGATAGCTGAATAACTCCTCATTAAAAATGCCTATCTTTCAAAGCTCACAACACTTCAGTACAGCTGTAAAAGTATACATCCTTATAAGATGAATACTACACAACGCTTCAGCCTCTTATTATAATGAACACGCATTCTATAAATTGCGCAGCAACTTAATGCGCAACTCAGCGCAAGCAGTGTTTATATAGCCACGCGGCACTTTATTTGGAAGGGCGGGTACAAGATCCGATATTGCGCCCCTCCTGCACAAGGGTTGGAGGTAAGACTAGTCTTTTCGTAAGGCAAAGGCATGCCAAAAATAGAGTCGATGAACCGCTTCCGTCGACGAATTTTCTGTCTTCACTAAACACGCGAGTGTATCTTATGAACAATCGATGCGTGTTGTGGTCATTGTGTGAACACATGCACATAGGTTACAAGTACATGTACATCAGAATGGACTACCACATCAAGCAACTGCCGCTGCACTGCAGAGTATGTGGACACAGGGTGATAAAGAGGAAAAGCAAAAAGGAGATCTATGAATGCAAAGCATTTGCAGCTGATCTGCAGCTTGCTTTTTCTATCAATACCCTTACTGATAACCCTCAAGTGCACCCTAACACTTCTGCAAAAGCTGTCATCTTTCAATGACGAGAGGTATCAGTACCAGGGCAGAAGGAGTGCACCATAGATGTGCACTCACACCATTTGTATGGGAAGTGCATGCAAATGAAGGGTGTAAGGTACATGTATATGCTTTTATGCAACATAATCAGTATACAGAATCATATCACAGGTGTGTGAGCATTTCAAAGTCAGTGCAAGAGGTCATGTCAGGAAGCATACAGTTGGCAGAGGTCGTCAATCAGGACTCACACCAGGGAGGGAGGGAGGGAGGGAGGGAGGGAGGGAGGGAGGGAGGGAGGGAGGGAGGGAGGGAGAAAGAGAGAGAGAGAGAGAGAGAGAGAGAGAGAGAGAGAGAGAGAGAGAGAGAGAGAGAGAGAGACAGAGAGAGAAATGATGCATGGTGTATAGAAACATACCGTTTTTACCTTTCCATACGACCCTTCCGATGAATAAGTATGCGCGGAATAGCCAACAAAAATGGCGATTTTAAAAGCTTAGAACACCACTTCAGAAAATTCGTCGACACACACCTTTGGTAGAAACAAGTACCGCTATCTAAATACCATAAAGGTATAGTTGTTTTTTAGCCCATCGGTGTGCACGAGAGCCACTAAAGTCTTCACAACGTATTTAGGTCAGTACGCACTGAAATAAGTATCTTACTTCAGGCCACACAACTGAAACCTTTTTTTGTGTGGTAAGGCCACGTGATTTGATGCCCTGAAAGGTCAGAGGTGTTTCTTAACCATAGTATGGCTTATAGGTGTTTATTGTCCTCAGTGTGCTCGGTGTATAGCGCATTCCAACGGGCATCGGTTGTCCGGTTCGTTGCTATGGGACAGCAAATCGATTTCAAAATTATTGGGCGGAGGGCCTAGTTTCCACGCGTTCAATGAGAGCAAACAGCCGTGAGGGGGTTAGAACTTTTGCCACCCTCTAAAACTATTCTACAACTATCCAAATAATATAATATATGAAAAAAAGTGAACGTTGTCGTGAAGAATTTGGGGACCATTTAAAAAAATAGTAAACCAGTTTTGGTGCAATAAGGCGCCATTTTAAAATGGCGTTTCTATGGGTTGCCATTGATATTTAGTTAACGTGAGACCTCTAACTTGGACACGCCCATCTAGGGCAATTCTGCGAGGGTGGAGTCGAGGCAGAGGGCGAGGTGGGCCAGGGGGCGGGGTAGACAGGGGGAAATGAGCGTATAAACATTAACTTCATGGAATACTAAAAGCTTTGAGTCTGTGTATTCTACACCGAGTAGTCTTGAAATTAGAATGATAGTGTAGGCTGCATATACCCCGACTGCACAGATATCTACATACGCTGGCAACACTTAGTATGTCAAATTTTTATGTTAGCGGATCCTATACATGTAGGCCTACACGTAGCTGAATCGAGTGTCTGAGAAACAAAGCAGCAGCCATTGCATGTGGAATAAACGTGTTGCAAACGTGATCACATGTCCATGTACAATGCGACACCTCCAGTTATTAAATTAACACAACAGCAACGCTAATATTTTGCAGATCCTAGGTGAAAAACTTTTAAGCGTAGTTGTGTGGTTCCATCCACGTACTCGATATCGATGCGTTGACAGTGTGATTCTGTGATTAGTTAGGTTCGAATCGGATGTAAATTAATAACATCTTCGCATACATTGCCGTCCCTCTGGTTAAACCGCCGCCCCCCCCCCCAATAACAAATTCCTGGATCCGGGGCTGTTCTGTAGTGGCCATCTATATGAAGCCATTTACTTGTCAAACATGCACAATCATTTTCAGCTGTAAAACATATAGAAAGAAGTGCGTGGACTCTAATTTCTCCTGTGTTGTATAGTTCAAGCATCATTGTTAATGTGTATGTTTATTCGCGTGAACGAGTACGTCACAGCAAAAAAAAAAGGCGCAAATCATATTTTGATTTCACAAGTGATCTGTTTTTTCATATCTGTACCAAAATGTTAACAGTTTTGATACAGATATTAAAAAACAGTGGAATCAATATATGATTTGCGTCTTTTTTTTTGCTGTGCGTGCTTTGCACATGAAGTTCTTACCTTTGCATGTTTGTTGTATTTTCGCTGTAATAGCCGCATGGTCGCACATTGTAAATACACGTTTCTGTCGGATGAATTAGACAGAAACTACACAGCCAACCCTTACCAATCTTGGCTCAAGGATGATAAACGCAAAAACCTTGGTACAATAATGATATAAAACATGACCCAATACTGATAAATTATCTTCATTGCGTCAATGTTGATATAGCAACATGGAACAGGTTGATAAAATCCTGGGACAATAGCTGACTATCATTTTTACATAAACCATGATATCAATATTGCTTCAATAATGATAATAAATTGGCTGTTGGATCGACAGTTTTTTTTGTACAAATGTTTGAGCCCTTGTTCATCAGGATTGGTGAACCTTTATTCAATGATACAGACTGCCCCATGTTTGAACTTTCGCGATATATCGAAGCAGTTGAAGGATGCAAAGTGTTAAAAGCCGTGTCCTTCGTCCACGACTGCTTTAGTGAAGGGTGCCACTTTGAGGAAATGGTAACTACAGTGCCAATAGAAAGAGAGAAGAAAGTTGGAGTTAACAAAAAAGTATTTGTTCACGATTATTCAAATAATCTGTATTGTTTTAATAATTATTGTTTGAATGCCTAAAAATTTGACGGCCGTTCCTCCGTCAGCAGCAAGTGTGTAAAGTCAGTGAATGCCCTGCCATCGTTATGTACATAATGATATGGTCTCTAGTGAAAGCTTCTACACACGGTGAAAATTGTTGGAAGCTTCTAGACGTGGAGCCGTCGTTTCACGGATTTGTTGTTAGTGACTATATCGCGCTGTTCTGTGTGAATCGGTAAGCGAGTGATTGTATCGGTCCCTTTTCGTTTTAGTGGTATTTAGATGCCAAGTTATTATTGGATTTCTCTCATGTTGTACCTCTTATTAGAGCGCATCTGGGTGTGCCGTGGAGAATTGGTGAAAAAGAGAAAGCGATGGAGATAGACAGGTTACATGAGGACGAGGTGTTGTCTTTGAGTTGGATTCGTTTGACCAGAGGTACCGGTATATCTCTGGTGTGGCTACGTGAGTTGACTTGAGAACGTAATTTATTTTGTGGAACTCACACAGGCTAATTCTTTTGGTAAGCGAGTGATTGTATCGGTCCCTTTTCGTTTTAGTGGTGTTTAGATGCCAAGTTATTATTGGAATTCTCTCATATTGTACCTCTTATTAGAGCGCATCTGGGTGTGCCATGGAGAATTGGTGAAAAAGAGAAAGCGATGGAGATAGACAGGTTACATGAGGACGAGGTGCTGTCGTTGAGTTGGATTCGTTTGACCAGAGGTATTGGTATATCTCTGGTGTGGCTACGTGAGTTGACTTGGGAACGTAATTTATTTTGTGGAATTCACACAGGCTAACTCTTTTGGATATCAAAACACCAGTGCGCTTGGTGTTGTCATTTACCGGTATGGAGTCTTGCGACTTGGATGCGTGTGGCTACGTGATGACTTGAGAACATCATTTATTTTTGTGGAATCCACACAGGCTAACTCTTTTGGATATCCAAACACCAGTACACTGACTTGCTGTTGTCGTTGTGACTTGGATGTGAGTTAAATTAATAATGGTGTGTAATAGCAAATATCCAGGGTGGTGATTTGTCATACAGCTTTCCAAACGACCAGTTACACTGCAAGGTATGTGAACATATGTGGTGGTAATGCTTCTGCTATCCAACACAGGGTTGTACACAGACCATCGAGACTGTTGAGTGGATGCAAAGTATCCGTCCATTGCTCTGGTGGAGTATGCTACTTCAAGGATATGGTGATCGCAGTGCTAATAGAAGGAGAGAGAACAAGGGACTTAATAGAATAGTTTATTGTGATGCAATCTGTATTGTTTCAAATAAAATTTCAATGCCTAAAAAGGAGGTAATATTGATGCCTTAAAAGGTAATATGGTCTTGGGCCAATATTGTAATAACAGCATTGGGCCAATACTTTGGTATATCATGCTTGGCACAAGACTGCTATCATGGTTGGATCAACACTTTATCAGTGTTGTATCAATATTGCGTACACATGTTTGGGTCATGTTCCCCTAAATCATTGAACCAATACTGTTACCCATATTGCCTACCAAGGATGATATCATCCTGATCCAATAATGCGTCAATATTGGTCCAATTATTGATTTCTCGCTGTGTAAGCTCCCTCCGTTAATTGGAGTAGCCACGTGGTGGGGTATAAGTGAAGGTGTGAATGTTTGGCATTCTAAGCGTCGTGCACTTAAGCAAGTTCGGTTGCTTTTTTATAGGTAGTTGGTGGGTGTATTTTATGTTGTTCCTCTCATGCACAGAGCAATCGCAGGTTGTCCTTAACAGTGGTGTTTTCTAGTGGACCGGCACCGAAATCAGTGGCGTATCCAGGATTTCAGCGAGGGGGGCTGCTTAAGGTCAGGCCCGATATGAAAAGCGGGGGGGGGGGGGGGGGGCTGTACGCTTCAGCTCGTTCATTGTTGCCTTTCGATTTTTTACGGCTAATTATTAATAACATAATAATATAATTTTTTATAATGTTAGCACCTATGGCCGAGGGTGGTGCTCAAGCACCCGGAGCACCCCCCTGGGTATGCCACTGGAAATGAAGCTTAGGCTGAAGGCTGGAACTGGATGAGAGTGTTCTGTTTGTACATGTATGTGCATGCTGAGCAGTGCTTAACTATAGCATGCAGGTTATTTCCCCCCCCCCCCCCCCCCCCCCCCCCCCCCAAAAAGTCCTGTTAGAGGGTTTTCCACAGGATTTTTTTCCTGGTGGAGGTGTGGGCGCATCTCTTCCAAATTAGGTGTTAGTTTGCCCCCTGCTCAGTTGTGTGTCCAGGTGTTGTTTGTGGTTGTGGTGTCAGGATCTTGTGTGTTGTACTCCAGTATTCTATGTTGTGAGTGTGATGAAGCTTGCTGCGTGCACAGGCGACGCTGCACAAAGTTTGTTGTAAAGTCATAATGTTTAAGGAGGGAGATGTATACTTCCTACGGCAGCGCAGTTAGTCCGGCTGGACCACTTACAGTGCCGTAAATGGATCCCCCCCCCCCCTCTCCCCCCCTGACTATTTGGGGCACCACAAGTGGTTTGGGGGGACATTAATACGGATGGCGTGACATGCCTCACGGTGGTGGCGGCCATGGAGGACATTTTGGGGGCCACTTTGGGGGGGGCAGACATCACTTCGGGGGCGGAAGACATCACATCAGGGGCGGCAGACATCTCTCCGGGGGCGGAGGACACCACTTCGGGCGGCGGACATCACATTGGAGGACACCACTTCGGGGCGGCGAACATCACTTCGGGGGTGGCGGAACACCACTTCGGGGGCGGCGGACATCACTTCAGGGTCAGAGGAGGAGGGCACCAATGCTATTCCCACTACTCGTACAGTTATAGATCGGGCTACAGCAGCTACATCCAGAGAGGTTCCGGAGGAGACGGTGCGGCCCCGTGTACTTGCTGCTGCGTCCTTGCCGCAGCCATCTTCCTTCTCGTGGCTCCCGTTACGGTGACGTACAAAAAAACTGCACGATCATCTCGTCTACCCTCTCCCCATCCGACACTCGCATCGTATCCATCTCCAGCGTATAGGTAGAGAGATGCTGTGACCCCCGTGGCACCCTGGCATAGCTCGCTCACCGTAACATGTAGTCACCATGGCACTACACAGCATGTAATAAAACTTGTATAGAACACCATTCTTCTGCATTCGTAGAGGAGTATATAAAGTTCTAAAATGGGCATATATGAAGCTCTAAATAGTGCCTAGTCCACAATGTATTGGCTATATTGTTCCAGCTTTGAATATCAAACAAATCTAGTTGATACGCATGCGTTGTTCAATGTACACAAAGCTGAAGTTGCATGAAGACTCCCTCATGTGAAGTATGGTCAATAACTGTTGCTTGGTTTTCTGAGCATATGACATTAGATATAGAGGATGTTACCATTAATGTCATTTTTTATTTATCTCCCCATTGCTCGGATACTAATTCCAATGCAGTTGAACACAAGATGGCTATGATATCTTTGACAACTGAACTTGTTTTACTAACTTGTGCTGATGTATCAAATTATGAGTTTTGTCTTGAAATATCTTTTTTTCATTTTTAGGAGCATTTGTCTTGCTTGATACTTTTCTTTCATGGAAACGTTTCAATCTTAATGCATAAAAAGATGATGTAACTCAAATGTTTAATATTCATAAACTAAACTCACCTAGACCCATACTTGAATACAGTAACTGTGAAGATCATGCAAAAGCAAAGAATTCATTACATTTCATACATATTGTGTGTGTGTGTTTTTTAATATACTCATATAGTACTGTGCAAAACAAGTTTTTTTGGTTGTAAGTCTACACGCATGAGTCTACCTACAAATGGTTTGATACAAAAACAGGGAAACCTGCTCAGCAGACTTATCAGGTAGTGCCATAGCCTCTGGCCACTTTGAAAAATAATCTACCTGTGTAATAATAGAACGATTGCCACTCTTGACTCTTAGTCTTAGGTAGTGGTCCTATTATACCTTCTTCAACCTATACCAGTTACGTCATGTGTTGAAAAAAATTGTTTTTATTATTTATTTTTTACCTGAATCCATACTTCCTGTTTAACTGGAACTAGGTGAAGAGGTGCTGCTTCCTTCACAAATTTGGCATCATTTGCTGTCTGACAATTAACGCTCACAGCTTGGACAACATTTGAAACATCTTTCCAAAGGGATTTCCAATAGAATCTCTCGGCAATCTTTTTGTAGGTTTTATCTCGCCCCAAATGGCCAGCTACAGGAATATATGTAAGCAACTGCTGAAAATCATACCTTCGGGAAGAGAATGACACGCTTCCAATATTCTGCTTCTCTCTTTCCCACAGCGAGGAACCTGCTTCCATTCATTCGTCTTCGGTTTCCGATGAAATAGAAGGCCATTTTCAACCATATAGCTAGAAGCCTTCCAACGTACAACTCTTTTATCTAATGTCCCCACATCCTTCAGTGATCTTTCAGATTTGCTCGCACTCATCGTCCTCTGTCGTCATCGTGAATCACTCAGATTATCGAGACACGTGCTTATTATGCATCCACGTGCTTATAATGCATCCACGTGCTTATAATGCATCCACGTGCTTATAATGCATTCACGTGCTTATTATGCATCTCTGCGCAAATGTTATTTATTATACATACACAGACACGAAGAGGGAAAAAAACGACAGGAAACATTAGTGTAGAGTGTCTGGGAGGGGGGCATTTTACCCTGGAAGGGGGAAGGAGGGACATTTAACCCTGGGGGGAGGGGCATTTTACCCTGGAAGGGGGGGACATTTTACCCTGAAAGAGGGGGGGAGAGGGGACATTTTACCCTGAGGGTGGGGGAGGACATTTTTTTTTGCCCTAGTGTATAGAGTGTCTGGGAGGGGGGGGGGGGGGGGGGGGGGACATTTTAAGGATGGTCGTCTTATCCCCGTTCCCTCACCCCCTCATCTGGGCATGCAGGTACATGGAGATACATATTTTATCAATGTCAGTCCCGCTGTAGTGCAGTTATTTCAATACACGTAGGCCCATATTGACAATTTCACTTGCATACTTTGTATTCATTTACATGTATGCAATACTGCTAGAGTAGTTTTGTTATTAAAATAATAATAATTATTATATATGCATTATTGTTATTATTCAGAGTTCTTTATTATTATTGATTATTCACAAAAATATTACACAACAATATTGACAAACAAAATACACAAGAACATGACCAAAGCTAAATAACACCTCAGAAAGAATTTAGAGGGCAATATCGGGACATTATAGCCCTCACATTAGCCCTTACTAGGTTCAGATTGAGTCGGCCATACAGCTCTGATAGAACAGCAGATTTAGGCCTTGATGATGTTATGGCTAGGCGAGAGGCTAGACTCGAAAATGACTCCATAGCCTCTTTCCCCCATGCACCATATGACTCAACCACAAGAGGGATACATAACCAACCTAACTCGCTGCATTGTTGTTATTAAAATAATAATAATAATAGACCTGAAAGTCATTCATCCGCTTAATACGGACTTGATTCTGGAAGCGAGTTTGGCTTCAGGCAACTCTGCAGAGGTTGGTGAGATTGAAAAGCATGCCAAGAATGATCAGATGTGTGCAAGGTTGGGCTGGACATGTATTCCATTAGTGGTGGAAGTCTATGGTGGTTGGGGATGTGAAGCCAAAGAATGCTACTCTAGATTGAGCAAGAGGCTAGCTATGCAAGTGGGAATCTGTGAAACTGAGGCACTGTGCCAAATGTACTGTCTGCTGGCTGTCACACTGATGAGACAGAATGCAAGAGCCATCCTCCTCAGATGTGCCCGTGCTCCCCTTCTTGAGTATTCTCATTAGTGTATTCTTGTATCCTGATTATTATTATTATTATTATTATTATTGTTATTAAAATTAAATAATGATAATAATAATAATAACTTAATAACATTCACGCACCGACACGGGTACCCCATCCATCAGTTTGGGCAATGAATGCTAAATGCCGCCTTAAATTTCAGACTGTGCGCATGCCTAAGGATGGTCGTCTTATCCCCCTCGTCTGCATGGCCATGCAGGTACATGGAGATACATATTTTATTAATGTCAGTCCCGCTATAGTGCAGTGATTTCGATACGCGGAGGCCATCCTCTCGACTTATTAATATTCACGCACCGATTGAGTAACATGCAATGAACTTAGGGCGTGGCTGCACACCTTTGGCCTGAAGTGACAATCACGTAAAAATAGAGATGCCTCACGGTGGAGGTGGCCATGGAGGACATTTTGGGGGCGGAGGACACCACTTCGGGGGCGGCGGACATCGCCATCACTTCGGGGGCGGAGGACATCACTTCGGGGGCGGAGGAGGAGGGCACCACCACTATTCCCACTACTCGTACCGTTATAGATCCGGCTACAGCAGCTACATCCAGAGAGGTTCCGGAGGAAACGGTGCGGTCGTGTTGACTTGCTGCTGCGTCCTTGCCGCAGCCATCGTCCTTCTCGTGGTTCCCGTTACGGTGACGTACAAAAAAAACAGCACGATCATCTCGTCTACCCTCTCCCCATCCGACGCTCGCATCGTATCCGTCTCCAGCGAGCTATGCCAGGGAGCGAAATTGAACAGTCCCTCCTCGCTGACCACGGGGGTCACAGCGTCTCTCTACCTACTCCAGACCAAGCCCAGGTTGGCCAAGGACAACTTCACACTGACGTATACGAAGCCGAAATTAGCGTTAGCCAACAGCTATGAGTATTTGAGTTTTTACTTATATCCGGGAACGACTTACTCTCTCAGAGCCTGCCTGGGTTCCGGTAGCAGTGCGGTCACCTATCTGGTCATCAAAGGAACCAGCACCTTCAACCAGTGGATCGACTCTGGGTCAAGCTATTTAGCATACTCGAACAGCGCGCTCTATTTGAGTGCTCTGACCAGCCCGTGCGGTGTCACGAACTCGTCGGCTACGCTCACCTTCAATTCGGAGGACGATTACTATTTTATCTTCGATAACACCAACTCCGCTTCCGCTTCCGTCACTTACACCGTGGCATTTGATCGATATGAGTACGTGCCATCGTCTGGAGTCATAGTTGATAACTGTTCGACGACGTTGTCTGCCACTTCCTGCTCTCTTAGTTTCGCTTACAGCTCCGGACACGCTGTCCTCGTCCAGACCAGCTCCTCCCCCATCGGCGACGTAGGAGCGAACGTCGACATTTCCGTAACATGCGAGGCACGCACATGGGTTTACGCCGCGATCGAAGTCAGCATGTTCATCGCAGTGACTCTGTGCGCCATTCCGATTCTTGTTTGGTTGTACCTTGCTGTAATGAGTGGAAAAGCGGCTGTCAATGCAGCGTCAGTTCCCGTCGTCCCCTCGGCCCAGTCCTATCCGCGGGCACCAGCGACCGGGCCATATCCGCAGGCACCGACGACCCAGCCGTACCCGCAGGGTCCACCACAGGTCTGGACACCTCCACAGGATCCGATGGCAGAGAGACTCGCTGCCGAAACTGCAAGTTTCCCTCCGACATCTCCGCCCATGAACGAACTCTATCCACCTGCGTATTCCACTGCGGGATTGCCACCAACCCGTACGGTTGCTGACCCGTTCGATCAGCCCCCGCCATACTAATCGGTTGTGTAGCCAATTTGGAAGTCAAACTGACTATTGAGTCAAATGGTAGCATGGTAATTGTATGTGTACATGTATATATCAGTTTTAGCCGCAGGTGTCATGAGCACTAACGTCCGGGGTAATATTCGGTCCGGGGGACCGTATTCCCTTGGCAATATGGTCCCCGCCCCGGACCCAACTACCTAGGGAATAAGGTACGTCTACATTTTTGTGCATCCAGGGAATGCATGTACGGTCCGGGGGGAACAGGCGGACTCATTTTCCTGATGATATATATTTGTTGAACAAATATTTGAATTTTGATAACCACAGGTAAGATCGTAGATTTGTGTATTATGTGCGTACATGCAGCGTGGCTTTTGACGCGAAGAGTATAGGGACTAGTTTCGTACCCAGATCCAACTTCTCGCAACTGCGGATGGATTTTATCACCGCTACCATCCGCAGCTTGCGAAACGTTGGGTCTGGGTACGAGACTATGTAGGGGCCACCCGGCTGCATGCATGAGCCGTGTTTTTTCTCCGTACGCCAGACAGTACCGCTAGTTTAAACCATAGTGCATGCCGAATCAATTGCATTTATCGTATCCAGAAATCAGCGGTCAAATGGACAAGTAATTAATTCGCGGTTTGCGAATCACCGAATATTCGCGTATATCTTCCCATAGACATGTATATGGGGTGCTTTAATACCAAGCACACCAGATTTTTTGCAGCTTAGCCCACGAAGGATTGTTAGTACACTACATTTGGCATGATTTTTAGTAAAATCGCCGTATTTTTTAAGGTTATACGCTTCCCTCATAACATTGTCCTCAATGTGCAGGTAGTCATTGGGTGCGTTTCTCATTACAATACCGGTATTCCAACACCATTTATGGCAACACCATTACGATTTACTACTTGCCCACGAGAGAAACACATAGCTAGTACATCGAATATTGAAACTGCAACCATTAAAGGTTGTATACAGACCAATTCAATGCACATTCATAAACATATCACAGGTAGTTGGAATAAGCTAGGTGAAACTAATGGCAGAAAATGTTCATACTGCTCAGCTTCGTTATCTACTCCTTGACCAGTGTTGGGCAAAATACAGTCAAAGGAGTAATTTCAATACAAATTACACAATACATTCAGTATGTGTAATGGTATTACATATTACAGATTAACTTCACTACCTGAAATTGCATTACCTATTACAATTATTATTTTTAATTACATTTTTCCATTACAGATTACATTTTATTGTCAAAGTCATCGCTTAAAATTTGACGAAGATTTAACCGATCCAGAAATAACAGTTTTATCCTTCGGGCACATTTCACATATTGCACGGATCTTGTCCCCCTCGATATTGGTCACACGGAAGTATTTTCCATCCAATAACGCAGACTGGATAGCTGGAGGCTGGAAACTTGCCTCTTTTACACTGCTGCTACTGCTGCTTTGGCCGCTACTAACAGATTGTGAAGTAGGAACCAAACGGCCATCTTCTTCCATGTTTTTTGAGAACGTAAATAAATGCTCACGTGATAACTAAAGTAATTCCTATTATTTAAAATTACTCGTTACCATGTCTACAAAATACCAATTCCATATTACGAAATAACTTAGACATCCAAATAATTTCGATAAGTATTACATATTACTATTGTTGCGAGAATACGTAATTTCAATATAAGCAATATCGTTATTGCCCAAGACTGTTCTTGACCTATTCTTCGTATGATGGTACATGACTGCCCCCCATGTGTTTGCTTGCAGCAGCTTGATCAGAAGCTATGACATAAAGGAAATAAAATTATTGTCACGTTGCACGCATTCAAATTAAAGGGTGTCACTCAAAGTACCATTATCTTTGTGTACCACCGAGTACAGCTAGACGAGGGAATTTGCTTGGGGATATGCAAAATCATCACCAATTGGAATCCCATACAAACAATGTTGGACTGCCTCAACCTGTGGTGCAAGATGCCTCATGATTGTACAGTACATGAATGAATTTCAGAACTTGCAACTAAACACAAAGCGAGCCTATGACATGAATGTCTGGGAAGTATAGAAAATGGTTGCCTGGAATTTTGTATCATACTTTAGCTCGCTGTGAGTAGATTGGTTCCTGTTGACGTTGAAGAATCCGTCATGCAGTCAGTCAGTATCTATGCATAGTACGGTCTTTGAAATCAGAATGTATTTACCACACAGCTGTGTGACAAATGTTTGGTCCAGTCATATGTCTTGATCATGCATCTGTCAGGCGTCTTGGTCAACGATGCCTTGATATGGCGCTGAACAGCCAGATAGCAGAATTTACCTGGAAATGCATGTAGGTCAACATCATGATCAGTGCTGATGATGATTCCAAAGCATGGTATAAGTTGCTCTTTATAAGCACTGTAATCGTACGTAGGATTGGACGACCTTGAACCCGTCTGTAGCCTATAGCCACAGACCCTGCAATGGTTATTACTAGACGGCTGAATCGAACGTAGTTTGTAAACAAAATACGATCTAAATAATGCGCAATCAATACATACGTCGATCCATAGGAGTATAAAATGCTCTGTACTTTTTTAAAAGGAGTGGTACCCTGGGAAGCCTCATGTTATAGTTTTTAGATCTTTATTCACCGTCTAGATGCATGGGAATAAAAAGCGCTAAACTAATGGTGAATCTTTTTGGCCGACATACCGCAAGCAATGATCGTGACCCCACACTCGTGGAGAAAGTTTACACTTGGTAGCCACCAAGGCTATGCTGTAGACCATTATCTAAACATGGCACATCTTATCAATTATGAATGCCAGTCTTTATGCTCTGGGCTGTGAAATGCAGGACAGAAGGACTAGTATATGCATTACCTTGACCTCTCCTATTGTAACCCATCACATTGTACAAACCTGAGCTGTGCCAATCATGCAACTGGATATAGTCGGACTCGGATATCTACACTGACTACATCTGACCATCTGCATCAAGTATATACGTCCATGCTCTGGTGCAAAATATAGAGTCACTTTATTACCTCATTGGATGGCCTTAGTCTGTAATTGAATCTGAAGCTCCGAAGTAACAGCACAAGGATAATTGTGCCACTCTTCGGTAAACAGCACCAATCTCGCATCTGCTCACACGTACATGTATACATGACTTCGCGAGAAGTCAATTGAAGGTTTTCTTATCAGCCATTCCTTAACTTCTGTACATGTAGCGTAGTAAAGCATTCAAGGGGTACGTCCTTGCATGCCCAAGACTACTAGACACTTTAGAAATAAACAGCGTCAATAGTACTTAAAACAAATCGCGCACGCGAGCCATATATATGATTTTTTTTTTTTTCCCCCTCACCTGGGTATGGGCATGTTCAGTACGTACACCGGCCAGTTGATCAGCTAGGAATTGTTTGAAAGTGTGGGTTACGCGGAATAGAATTAGGCCTACAGTTTGTGCTGGAAATAGGCTACCTTTGATATCCATTCCTATTGATGCCCTTCCCTTCGCAGTGCAGTCAGCTGGTGCATCCAGCCTGCAGGGCTGTTCAGGTCACCTTCACATTGCAAAGACGGTCAGTGCTCCGCGGTCAGTGCTCCACGGTCAGTGCTCCGCACATATTTACGCTATAGTTATAATAAGGTCAAACGACTCTACCCCTTGGGTGATCGGCGGTGTAGGCTGGCTAGTCTGTATGCATATGCTTATTAGTCCGCACGTCATACTCTTCCTCTAGCTCTGCTGCGATAGCAATTGTGTTGTGTTACGGTGAGTCATTCTACTATTTGTGTTCATTTCGTTCATTTGTTTGCAAGTCTGAGGAACAAACAAATAACAGATGGTCACCTTCAAACTCATCTGTATATGTGTATGTTTCACTTCTGATATACGGTATACACATCTAATGGTTTTATATATGTGACATGCATGTATTCACAGTGCTGCAGTGTGCTTTTGATGTTACAAGTCAAGAACCTGTCACATATCTTCTGTTATACATGTAGAAGCCAAGCAGACATATATTTGCCACCATTATCTAGTTTTGATATATGCTATTTTCCCTGTACTCTCCCCACATAGGAAAATGCAAAATTGCTGACCTCGGCCAGTTCTGTTGAGCATATATTTAGCCCTGCAACTTTCTTGTTCATTCAAATTGCATACGTATAGAGTTTCACACTAAAATGATAAATCTGAACCTGCGGCAGCAGGTTCAATATAGGATTGATTGAGGATTGATGAATATCATTTAAAAAAACTTGGCGTTGTATTGCACTAGCATTAAAAAGCTATAGGAAGATGCGCATGCAACATGTGTACAGCACGCATGTAAGGGATCTGCACAAAACCATTCACTTCACATTTAAAGCATGCATGGTGACCCAACTGTTGTGTACTGTCCTTTGTGACCTGTCTCCTTAATCTGATGTACAAAAAAGCTTCCTTATCTGATGTACAATGGCAGCCGCCTGCAACTGTGTATGAATTTAATTGCATTTGCTAGGGTTGAGCACTGAAAACAGTAGACCAATGGTAGGTGTGTAGTGGCAGAGGAGATAGGGGATAGAGATAAGGATACCATGCACCCCTTGAAATAGAAATGTACAAGTGAGTGTCGCAAGCTCACTAGTGAAGAAGTAGCATTTGACCCAAATGTCCATTCATCCCATGTAAACATTGTTAACGCCTTTTAATTTGGAGCATGAACAACTTCCTCCAATTTCAGCACAATGGCACCTTTGGGGGTCATGAGTTATGCAGACCAATCCAGTGAATAGAGATAAAATTGGACCAATAGAATTATAGCACAGCCAGCACACATGTAAAGGCTTTTCATGTATAAAAGTGACTCACCTGCCAAAAAGTGCACTTTGCTTGCTGAGAACGAAAAAGGTAAAAACTAAATCCTTGCACTTTGTTTCTATACTCTCTGTCAGATGCAGTGCTGCCCCCCCACCATCCGCCGCCAGCAGTAGCAGCGCTGCCCCCACCGCCACCAGCAGCAGAGCTGCCCTCACCGCCACCAGCAGCAGAGCTGCCCTCACCGCCACCAGCAGCAGAGCTGCCCTCACCGCCACCAGCAGCAGAGCTGCCCTCACCGTCAACAGCAGCAGCAGCAGAAGCAGCAGGAGCACCGCTACAGTATTGGTACCAGTGCCCCCACCACCACTCCCATGGCCTGAACCAGGCTGCCGAGGTCAGAGACGAGGCTTGGGGAGAGGAAGAAGACAAGCCAGGGGAACAGTACATTAAAAACTCATATACTTATAATTTCAATTATTAACCTCCCTCCCTTCGAAAATTAAAATGAATTTGTGACAACATTTAATGACGCGCTACTACGACAGGGGAAAAAACTAATGAAACAAGTAAATAAAAACATTCTCTAACGAGAAAGTTGTTGGTATATAGGATTGACCAATGGTGGTGTAAAAAGCACGGAAACAAGAGTGACAGAAAAATTGAAATAGGCCTATATTTAGCACACTAACGTTATTACAGTACATGCCTGAGTAATGGGCTAAATATAGGCCTATTTCAATTTTTCTGTCACTCTTGTTTCCGTGCTTTTTACACCACCATTGGTCAATCCTATGTACCAACAACTTTCTCGTTAGAGAATGTTTTTATTTACTTGTTTTAATCACGTTTTGGCACATAGCATAACTAATTTGTAATGAATCATGAAGTATCCAAAAATATGAAATACAATTTTGACCAAACCTTTATCATGAGTAACTAATCATATCCCACACATAATTAACTGAACATCTTTCTGGGACACGTATTCTCTGCAATGGTACTGCCCTTAAAATGGCTGACAGCCATTTGTTCCCCCTGCATTACAACAGTTTGTTTCTTTAGGGCAGTTTACACAGAAACGAGCAACAGTATATATGTTTATTTAAAATGTGTTTCACAGTGCTCGTTTCCGTGTGTAATGTGCAACTCTTTGTATCCAATTTGAATGGGCTAGAATGTTGCAGAGTAAAGTTATGCTCATGCAACAGAGCTGACCGAGGTCACGAAAAAACCACCAGAAAAATTAACATTTTAAAAACTGTACGCTATAGGGTATACAAATGTACAGCAGTTTTACATGTTCCTATAGGAAGAGCACATAGAGAAAATAGCACAACAAAACTAGATAATGATGCTAAAAGGGTGGCAAATATATCGAACGTTCTATGATATTTTGATCATAGTGGATTTATGTCAGTTTATAACATAAAACTCAAATTAACACTATCGAGGCCTATTGTCAGCACTTTGTCCTACCTCATTTCTCTATGAAAATCCGCTATTTTGGTGTCTTACACAAGCCTGTCATGAAAAATTTAATCCAGGGGCCAAAATTTCATCATAAGATTAATTTTTGCAAGTCACATCCGGCCAAAAATCATCCGTCCCTGCAATTTTTCATCCTACCTTATAATGAGTTATATCACCATCCTTTTGTTAGTGCCACATGTCAGCTTAATTAAATCAGCCTCGCCTAGTATGGAAGAGATGATAGCTCCAAAGACATTGTGGACTTCGTATATTTCTATTGACTGTACCCCCCAAATTGCACTTCGTCTATGAAAAGGCAAATTAGGCAGCGGTCATCGATGGCTTGTAGTCGTTAACGGAGAGCTGCATTATAAGAAAGGACAAGATCAGGTAAGCTGTGCTATTGCACACACCTCGCGCTTACGACTTTATCGCACATAACTTTAGACTGTCATGCAGATACATCCAGGAAAGGAAAGAAAGATGTTATCCTGTCACGTTGATGTTACGTCAGGACAAATGGTTTTGAAAAAAAAACATTAGCCCGAATTACGGAGAGATTTGCTTGGAAAGGCATGACTGAAGATGTAAAGAGCATTGTAAGTCCATATAAACATTCCATTCTAATTTATTCGTACTTATGCAGATCTCAACATGTAATCAGTACCAGCGCATCAATTCAGAGCTGACAACCACCACACCTGAACTCCACCCTGAATACAGTCACCTTGGTTTCATGTTGAAATAGATTTTGTGGGTCCTGTAACTCCTGAATTAGTTCATGGAAATAGTTACATATTAACCCTGAGTGATTATTTCACCAAGTGGGTGGAAGCAGTTCCACTTCCAACAAAAGAGGTTCCAGGAGTTGCAAAATCACTTCTGAAGGTACATGTATGAGTGATTTAGCTGATTCATAGTGCAAGAGTATCCTGTCCAAACTGATGAAGTACTCCTTTGTCATTGTTGGCAGATTTTCATGTGTATGGGGGTTACTGACAAGTGACCAAGGAGGGGAATTCAAAATTGATCTTGACAGAGAGATGATGAAGATATTAGGAATTAATTGATTTGATTGATTTGATTTGATTGATTGCATACATATAAACATGCAAAAAGGCAAGTAGTGGCACGATGTGTACGTGCACTTACAAACTGCCTAAACATGGAAGGGATATAACATACAAAAGGGTGATAGGTCAACAGATCTAAGTCGGGTACGAAAAACTGTAATGTTCAATGAAGTGACAACATCATGGGGTAAGTGGTTCCATATAGGTATCACACGTTCAGTGAAAAAATGCGCTCGGAATGCATGATGGGGTAAATGTTTGGATCGCAGGATACAAGGATGACCCCGGATGGAATACGACCTAGCTGGTTTGGTGAAAAAACTCTCAAAAGGTAAATCAAGCAGGTTATTATAGATCTTGTAGCACATGACAAGGTCGTAGAAGACTCTCCTGTACTCTAAGGACTGTAAACCCAGGTTCGCAAGGCGATCATCATAATCCATATATGGTATACCAGCACATTTGATTACAGCACGAGTGAAAAATCTCTGAACACGTTCAATACATTGAATATCTTTATGGAACCAGGGATTCCAAACTTGGGTATTACTTTCCAGAAGGGGACGAACATACACCTTATATAGACGCACAAGGAGAGACACATCGTTAGAATGAAAGCATTTTAAGAGAAGACAACTCCTATTAAGCATCATTTTACCACACCGTACCACCCACAGGTAATGTTTATACAGTGCATGAGTTTAGTACTGATTAATCTTACATTGGCTTGTCAGGCTAATGGGTTAGATGAAAGGTGGAACCAAACATTGAAAATATGATCATGAAATATGTCAGTTCAAGGAAAGAGTTATGGGATGAATATCTGGACGCATGTGTTTTTGCATACAATACAAGTCATCATGAGTCATCATTACACACACCCTTTGAAGTGATGTTTGGCCTATTGAGCTGACATATTTGGATCCAGGAAGCCAATTGTTGAGCAATTACACGAAGTCTTCAGAAAGTGTTGTGCCGGTAAACATAATGGTGATCAGATGTGTATTTTCTATGCAAAACTATATCTTGTATACATGTGATCACAATCCTTTTCTTTTAGATTGATTTTGTAGGTGGTCTCAATAAGCTTAGGCAGGAGACACTTGATAGGGTTGAGAAATACATATCAATTGCGCAAAAAAACTGTGTATGACCGGAAGCATGTCAATCCATCCAAATTTCAGGTTTATGCAAGCATGCATATGTATAAATATACATCAATTGCAGACATGTAGATACATGTTTTTATTGCGTTTATTCCACAGGTGGGCATGGAGGTGCTTCAAAAGGATTTCAGGAGGTGTAACATAAAGGAGGAAAAATGGATCCCAAATGGCTTGGTCCCATTACCTTGGTAAAGGCTTTTACTCTCTTGTAACATTAGATCAAAAGAAGATTGTGAACCAGAGGATCAGTGGTGCTCACCTCAAGTTATACTTACGTCCATCTTCATCTCCTCACCAGTCCACACCACCAGCATCTCCTCACCAGTCCACACTACCGGCATCCCCTCATCAGTCCACACCACCAGCATCTCCTCACCAGTCCACACCACCAGCATCTCCTCATCAGTCCACACCACCAGCATCTCCTCATCAGTCCACACCACCTGAGGTTGTGGACAAAGGCAATGAAGACAAAAGAAGTGAACTAAATCACAAAGCACTTCATGAACACCTGATGAACACCACACCTGTTGCGTTTTTGGCGAACTGGTGCATGCGAACTGTTTTACAAAGCTGAAGAAGATGATGAAGAATTAGACGTAAGTTCTCACTCATTTCATATTTAAATGTTAATGGAACTTTCTTCATTATGTGCACAGGAAAAAACATTGCATTTGCAAAAGGATGAATTTGCCCTGAGTAAATATCTGACTGTGTCTCTTTGGATATATATAGATTACCGAATGTACTTTGGAGAATCACCTATGAGGGAAGTGTGTGGAGGTGATTTTATGATCATCAATGATTACGTCCATGATGAGTTTAACAAGTTCAAAAGCAAACTTTCCTCTTCCCTTTCCTCATCCCTGGATGGTACGTGCAGTGTAGTTGAAGGGATAGAACTGCTTAAGTTTTGGTGCACATCAAGTAAAATATCAACTAAACCACTGCAAGTACTAGAGAAAACTTGCTTTCTCGTGTCTGCATCAGATCTAGATAACTTCTGCCAGTGGGTATATGACACAAGAAAGTTGTGCCTAAATGGAGATATCACCTGCCTACTATCATTCAATGGGGAGCATGCCATTACACCTTCTTCATGTTTAAAAGCAATGAATGAGGAGAAATTGGATATGATAAACTACTTACCTGTATGCAGAGATTGGCAAGAAAACAGATGTGTTCTACTTGGGCTGAAATTTCTTAATGGAAATCGAATTCATTGCCAGAAGCCATCAATGATTAGAATTTCAAAGGCCCCTTAGGGCAATAGGAAGAATCAGAGGAGACGGAAATTGCTTCTTTAGATCAATTGCACAAACTCTAACTGGCTCACAAGAGGACCATGATGAAATCCATTTAATGATCACTTCCTTCATAATGCATAATGCTTCCAAGTTGTCCTGCCTCCTTGATCCACATGAGTCAATGGAAGATTAAATGCAGCGAACAAGAATGCAGTCTCTAAATGTGTGGGCTCACCAGTTATAAAGGAGACATCCAAAGACAGCCATCAGGATGAAACCATTTTAATCACCAACATTGGGAATCATTGTGAACTGTTAAGATGTAAATGTAATTCTGTCATGTCTCATGGGTATTATTCGCTTATGCAATAATACCCATGAGACATACAGAATTACATTTACATCTATTACATGGGGTATCGGACCTCGTGCAAAGAATAATTACAAGCAGTGCGATCTGTTCTGCTTTGCCATGCCTGAATTGAGTGGCTCCTACATGTAGTTCAATTCATTCGTCCAAACATGTATTAAAAATCACATCACATAGGATAACATTTTGGAGCTAAAATTAGTCCTACATTATTTACGACTATATAGGATGATTTTTGGCAGCAATAAATTATCCTAGGATGAAGTTTTGCTGCACAAATCATCCTGGGATCATTTTTAGCAGCAAAATTTCATCCCATATTTCATCCTAGGATAGGTACTGTGACAAATCGCGTAATTAGGTCCGAAAATCGATGATCTAAAACTACGTCGAAAATTGGACGCGTATTTCGTAACATTGAAAAAGTGTATCGCGAAGAGAAGAAAGTTGCTCAATCACCTGCGAGGTTAGTCCGACTGCATGGCTAGATTTAGTGACCCGATTAGTTGTAGAATGAGACACTATCGTCTAATTTCGAGCTGGTTCTTGTTCTTTTTTTATTCGACACATTGAATTCGTAGCATTTTTTTGGGGAACGAATCTTGACTCCGATTGTTAACCAACTATCACATGGTATGTTTTTTTATTTAAGTTAGGCACTGAATCATTATACTACAAAGTATGAGGCCATTTGCATGATGCCCAAAGGGTGCTTTAACTACCCAGGCGTTTTATGTTGGCATGCATGAAAAAAGAGCACAAATCCTTGTACTAATGTATCTTTGTGTTTGAACTAAGTTGGATAACCGGGATTCTCTGTCTAAAATGCATGAGCTCATTCAAATTCGGTTCAATAACGTTCTTTCTGACTACCCTATTTATTGCACACCCCAATCTTCAATTAACTACGTTGTAAATAAAATTTCGTTCAAGAGTGAACTAATCACTATATTTCTATTGCTGTAACATTGCAATACGATGATGCCCACGCACTGTTCTTTTCAAGCCAAGTATTCATGTTTAATTACTTCATATCACACACGTACATGTATGCACGCAATCATTGCTTTT
Organism: Ephydatia muelleri; assembly: GCA_013339895.1. Lineage (NCBI taxonomy): Eukaryota > Metazoa > Porifera > Demospongiae > Spongillida > Spongillidae > Ephydatia > Ephydatia muelleri. The sequence goes on along the minus strand of JABACO010000020.1, from coordinate 1,740,772 downwards.
CGCTATTTAGAATGAAGACAGTTGCTGATCTCAGAATGCTCATTAATGGTTATAAAAAGGATGTGAGTGAGGATGGATCCCTTCTAGCTCCGGATGTAACAAATGGCTTGGTGTTGTACATCAACTCCAACCTAAAAAATGCCAAACCTGTAGAAATAGCGAGGATAGTGGCAAAACTAGCACCAAGACAAGATGTGAACATTAATACATTGTGCGCCTCCATTAAGCATGTGCTTCAAACTATCAATGACATGAAGAAGCATCTTGATAGAGCCTGGGAAGATGTTGTTTGTTTTCTGAACTTGATTTGAATCAGTGACAAAGAAGCAAAATCCACACGCATCAGCTAGTGTTGTCATGCACACTAGCCAAAGTGGCAGTTCTGGCTCCATAACATTGAATTCTACATCTGGCTGCACTAAATGTGGGGAAATAAAAATTTCTTTAAGGAAGTTGATTGCATCAAATAATGTTCTCAAAGTAAAGCTTCAATTGTTTCCAAGTGTCAAAATGAAAAACTAGTATCTTCAGAAAGCATTAAGAAGGAAGTCCAACATTGAAGATACACTACGTTCTAAATTGCTAAGTGCTAAAAGAACAATTAATACAAACAATTCAAAGATTAACAAGTTGAAACTGGAAAACCTCTCATTAAAACAAGGTCAAGGAAGCGAATCAAGACAGCTAAAACGATCACTTGTTGCATTAAGATATAAGTACTACAAATCAAAAATCTCCTATAGGATACATGAGCAGAAATGGAAGAAGGAAAATAAGGAATTAAAAGAAAAAATTCGCCTAATGAAAATTGAAAATGATATGCTTCAATGCAATTTGGAGGAGTGGGTTCGTGAGGAAGAATCTTTAAAATGCATTAACGCTAAAAGCGATGATAAAACATATAATATTGCTTGTCGTAAAGCTGTCTATTGCTGTTTAGAGTACCATGTGCCAATATATAATATATAAGTCCAGTTATTGAAGGGGTTTTAAGAGAGCTGGCAGGTGTAAAGATAACTAGCCTCCCAAGCCCATCCACAGTTAATTACTGTGCATATGAATTAGGAGTATTAAGTGACTTACAAGTAGGAGAAATAATGTATAATTACAAAGATATTACACTTTCCTGGGATTCAACTACAGTTAATGGAGACCATGTTAATGAAATACACATAAGTGTTGCAGCATCACCTCCTAAATCATACGTGTTAAGTTTAAAAACAATTGCAGGTGGTACCACAGATGACTATACATCACATATTTGTGAATCAATTCATAATATTGTTACTATGTATGCTGCTTTTCACAGTTTAGATCATGTTCACACCAAGTCAACAATAGTTAATAATTTAAAGAATACCTTATGTGATAGAGTTGCTGTTAATCACTGTGTTGTGCAAAGTTTACAGGACAAATTAGAAATTGAATTATTGGAACTTAAGTGCAACATTCACCCTCTGGATGGCATAGCAAAGAAAAGCAGCAATGCATTGCGCACATATGATAACGACAATAGCATAACAAGTGATACCTTTGGCAGGGAGTGCTGTGCTGTAAATTTTATTATAGCGATGAATAAAATGAGATTTAAACAGGGCAAAGGTGATCCTGCTGGATTTAAAATATTTTTGAGACAGAATAATATAAAGTCAAGTATTATAGTTTGTTATGTTGGGAATCGTTTCCATGTAATGTTTCATCAAGCTGGTGTGTTGTATTATTTACAGGAAAAGCTTTTGATGTATTTAGAAAATGTGTGCAATAGCAAAACTACTTTAAGGACAGCATTAATAAAAGATTTAAGAAACAATAAGATTCTACTACAGTTAAGAGCACTTGGGCTGATCGGGAAATTGGTCACTGGACCTTGGATGCATCAGTTGTATACAAATCAAGCAATAAGAAACCTTGAAAGCAGTACGTTTATTAAGACTTGTCTACAGAATTTGAATGCCTTAAAGGAATCCCCTTTACTAGCTTTGCAAGTAAAAACAGATACATTTGGCGTACCGTTGAGTCCAGACTCTGACGCAGTATTGAAAAAACTACAAACCGCTGAAATTGAAGAGTTGGAAAAGAAAGAATTACATTGTATGCTGTGTTTGCTAATTGGAGGAATAGTAGTTGTGATACAAAAACAACTATATGAATATTATGAAGGAAGTTTGGCACACCTTGATCCATCAATAGCTCGGCAAACACTTTCTGCACCTGTTCATAACATGTTCGCTGAACACACACTTGGACTCGCAGATTACCTTTTTAGGAAAGCAACAAGTATGAAGGTGGGATTTTTAGATAGTAAAGTTAAAAGTAAGTTAAACAAAACACTGCTATGGTTGTGTTTTTGTCCACTGGAAGAACAACATAGGATGGTAACATTTTGTATAAAACAGAGTAAAATAGTACGATATGCATTCCAAGTGCATGAGAAAAACATTGCAAGACTGCAAGAGCAACGTCAAAAATTGAAAAATCAAAAGAAGGAAGATACCTTCAGGAGAAGCATTGAAAAAAAGTTACGCTGTGTTGTAGAGATGGAGCATAACTTGCTGAATGAGTTTCCTGAACTTTCACCTCATCAAGTAAGTATTATATTAAATGTTTTGTCAGATATATCCTCCATACTTGGTCTCTACTTCGAACACCTTTGGTATGTGAACGAGAAGAATGTACTCTATAATGGACATGTAGTAAGTGTGAAACCTTTAACAATATCAAAAGTTCCTAAAGTCATTGTATTCTACTGGAAATCAGATGAAGATGAAGAAGATGGGGAGAACGTTACAATGACAGTATCTGGGCTGTTAGCAGATTACATTGCTGGTGACCTTAACTTAAGTGAACTTAATACATGAATAATGTTGCATTGTACTAGGGTGTGTAACCGGTTATCAGGTTATTCGGGTTATTCGGATATTCGCAAAAACCTATCCGTTCGAATAGCAACTTAGCATTACTCGGAAAAATCGATTAGTGAATTTTATCTATTAGAAATAACCGGTTTATGTTTCTCCATTCGGAGGTACTTAGGTATTCGTCGCCAGCATCGACAATTCGTCCATTATTCTTTTTATACTGATATCCGGATATGATTTCTAATTGAGTATTTCATAATTAGAGCTATCTATATAACTACGTCACTGTTGTTTTTACTATTTATACATACATAAAGACATCGGAAGCAATCAATAATTGAGTAAATAGATAGTAATATAATACAAAATATTTAATGTGCATTAATTGGGATACAAAATGTACAGCGTGTACTAGCTCAGTGCTGTTATCGTCGTCTTCAAGTAAGTAACTAAGTTCATTAGTATATGCCACGAGTTGTGGTTATATGTAGTAGCAATAAATTTATGTACCAGTACTAGTATTGCATTGTTTTATTGTACAGTGGTACGAAGGGAACATATCTGAGTACTGCGCTAGCGAGTGAAATAAAATGACAGACTTCAAATCAAGTAAGTGTGCGCGCTCTGTTTGAGTATGTGGAGGAATTAGAGAGTATTACGCAATCGTATTTCACATATGCGAGAACGGGAATGGAGTATTGTGGGATGATTGTAAGTGGAGGACGTGATTGTAGGTGATGGTGATGTGGGGTGAGTTATAATGGTGATGTCTGGTCTCAGTGGTTAGGGTTGGATGGTTAGGTTTACATTACTATTGATATGTACAAGACCATGGTAAAGACATACAACTATTTGGCAAACACATGCTACTGTAGACCTTCATGTCTCTGTGTTTTAAGCTGACATGCATAGCTCTAGTTTGGGTGCAAGACCAGGTGGATTTCTGTGCAGACATAAATTATCTTCTCAGTGTGCACTCCACAAGCACCATAACCTGAATAACCTAGGTATTCGGCAGGAAATTTGGGAAAACCTATTCGGAAAAATCGATTTTGTTTTTTAAACTATTCGGAAAAATCGATTTTCAGATTCTAAAAAACCTGAAAAATCGATTAGTGTTTTAAAAGTATTAGGAAAAATCGATTTTCATTATGCAGGGGAGGTTACACACCCTACATTGTACATAGTGTTGTGTTGTTGTAATGGGATATTTGTTTTGCATTGTGTATTATTGTACTATTAGTGTGATTTGTGTATATTTCACCACTTTGTACCATAATTCAGTGCATACAGCTATGATACCAATTTGACAGAATAACCTTCCTTAACTTTAATACCAATGGTAAGTGTAAATGACTTATAGGAGCAGATTTCAATGCATCTCTCTGTATGTTATGAGTGAGTCATCGTAACTTAACGTTTTGGTTAAGTCTTTGCACTTAGTTGCATCTCTGCACTGATTATAAACTCAACCGGGACAGTTTTTGTTTCGCGGTTCCCATTAACTCACGTACATTCGCGATCATTTCATATTACATCTTTGGAATAGCGTGGTGCTCGCAACGAAACTAATCACTATAAACATAAGATATCGTTGGAATGTATATTTTTTGCTTTTTCCAATGATGTATATTATGTGCCTTAAATAACGATTTGAAAAAAATGTCACTGTACCTACCTACCTAGGATACTTTTTAGGTAGCAAGGCTCGACATCAAGACGAACTCATAGAGCCGTAGAAGGGGAAAAAAGCAACTAAACGAGCACGGCACGAAGAACGTCACAAGGCCAAGCGGGCTTCTCAGCGCACCCGGATACCAACAAGATTAACTCAGAATCCAAGCGTGCTACATTACAACGAAGACACCAAGTCCAAGCTGTGGTAAGCTTGAATAGCGAAATTTCAGCGCTCCTGTTTTGAACTAATCGCTATCAATGCTCCTGCGGATTAGGGGAACAATTTAAAAAACTTCTCTATCGAGAAATTGATTTGTTGGAATGTAGGATTGGTGGTGCAAAAAGCAAGGAAACAAGGTACAGTACTGTTACAGTGGGGTTTGATTAGATTCAACAATCAGTTAACAGTCCTAAATGGCTTCTTTATTTGCAAAAGTAGGACTGTTTACTGTAGAATCCAATCAAACACCACTGTAACAGTACGCATGTACCTTGTTTCCTTGTTTTTGCACCACCAATCCTACATCCAACAAATCACTTTTCTCGATAGAGAAGTTTTTTTATTTACTTGTGTTCATGGATTTACCCTGCAGTGTGTGAGGCAGGCGTGCATGCACGTGCGCCGCACTACTGCATGCATTTTTTTATCGAAATGATATCACGTCTTTAGTCTTTATAGTCCTCCATATAAAAGGGTGGAGCATCAAGGATCGGCCATCGTGCGCAACGCCCAGCTGGATTGGAGCTTGCTATCACACATATAAGGTCACTATATACCGGCGTTGTCGGAGCGAAACTGCTTATAGTATCATGCAGTGCCTCGACATGCTAGGCACTTTAAAGTTGCATAGTATCCGTAGCACGCGCGACGCTGCATGCTATCGTGGAAGGGTAGCAATGCACACAAACACAATCACAGAACACACACGAGCACAATAACAATAGAGCTCGTCAAAGGTTCGTGAATATTGGTAGACCGTCCTATCCGCCATGCATATTCCTGTTGGCAATTTACACCCAGCTGCCTTGTAATACAGCTGTATTCTGCCACGCATGCAATATGGCGGGTACCAATATTCATCTACGATCCACGCTAACACTGCGAGCAGACTATGGTTATTGCTAGTATAACTAAGGCATAACTCGGTATATGTATCAACGCACATAATTGAATTATGTGCGTTGATACATATATATACCGAGTTATGCCTTAGTTATACTATAGCAGTTATATAACCATGCATAGTCTGCTCGAAGTGCAATTAGTTGTAGCATTGCATGGCCGCATGCAGTCATCTGCATGATGTACTAAACAGTACCTCACAATAAAATATTGCACAGTCATGCAGTTTCAACCGATGAGCAAGTAAGGTAACTGATGCTACTGAACCCTTTAAGAAGGATGACACAGGAAGTGACACTGTTAGGTCAGAGACTGTCACAGTGAAGTTGGGAGCTCTTTGGTTGGGGAGAACATTGTACCAAACTAAGACCAGTAGATACTTGCACAGCCAGGTTGCAACATGGGATGGAAACCATGAGACTTAAGGGGTTTCTCTTTTTTTGGTCTGTGTACCTATGCCGTCGTCCAATTCTGATTTTCCTTCTACCCATCCTAAAAAAAAAACGCATACATGTAGTATGAAGGGATGAAAGTAATAAAACAGCTACGAAAGCATGTGTCATCATAATGGATATTTTTAAATAGAATCGGCTATTACAACTATGGCTATACACAGCTGCACTTTTTCCACCAACTGACACGGGAAGCGCTATTTATTGTTACAACTTACTACCGGTATACTGCCATAATAGCGCGCTTTACAGCCTTGCAGTTGCAACCATTACACTCTACAACCTTCCACGTTTATAGATCTTTAAACAGAGTACAGTTACATCGCCGAGTATTGTCAATATCCCGTGGGCAAATTAGGCGGTCAAGGCGCACGTATCTCTATAACCAATCAACCTATGAATTTTGTGTCTAGAACATTACACAATATCTCCTGAAAGAAGCATTTTTAGCACCGTAGCAAGTATATAGTCAGCGTAGTTCAAAACCAGTTGCGTGGGGAAAAAAAAAATCGGCCATTTTTTATGCTTAATCACATTTTTTTGACACCCACCCAACAAATAAAAAAAGTTGACTAATGCAAATGACATCTACATACATCAACTAATTTTTTCATAAGGACCTTTGAATTAATGGACTTACCTTCAGATACTTGTAAGTAAAATCCTCCCGATACCTCTGCAGATTTCCGCCCCTTTTCACAAGTTTAGAGGTGTGACTATCACTACCTCGCATGAGCCGCGCAACTGAATGGCGCACGTGATCCGTTTCCAATCCCTCTATATATTATCTCTGCATCCGCATTGATTCCCACTGGCTAGCCAAATCAAGTGCAGCCTCCAAAGACTCTGGTTGCTTCCTCAAAAGCCTCATCTGCACAGAAGGAGAGATAACACCGTGAATAAATTGCTCACGCGCCATTTCAAGTCGTCTTTCCGCCGACCACGAAGGGTAAGCCTTGTCCGCCAGCATCCGCAACCGCCCTGAAAATTCTAACAGGGTCTCGGGTCTCTCCTGGTGGGCTGAGTGCAGTTTGCGCTGCCATTCCAGTTCGACTCCTTTTGGCGCATACTGCTCCTGCAGACATTTCTTCACCTCTTCATACTCCACCCCGTCACCGCTAACAAAACCCGACTGACTCACTACCCGAAATGCGTCGTCTTCCAACAGCGCTACCAACTCCTCTCCTCGCTTGTTATCCGGGACCTTCGCTTCCCTGAAGTACAGTTCTAACCTTTTGACCCAGAGATTGAAGTCAGCGCCCTTAGCAAACCGAGCGGGCGGTCTAGCGCTAAACCGAACAGCCTTCCGCTCTTCCTGCTCGGCCATGTAGCATTCGGTCCGATCCCACTTCTGACACCAGTGTAGCAATCCAAGTGTTTCATCAAATAAGATCGTACAGCACGTCATTAAATACCCTCAGGTGTAAACACTGCGCATGTCCATAATAAGAGCAGCTATAGCGCATGCGCTACAATTCTATTGGTCTAATTTCATCCGTCCATTCACTGATTGGTCGCTTTTTCATGCATGCCATCACATACTGAGGGGGAGGGGTGGAGTGTGTGTGTGTGTGTGTGTGTAGGTGTGCTAAAATCAAGTTCTATTGGTAGAATTTCATCCAATCACATGACCTGAGGTGCATGCAGGTGCAGTGGTGTTGAAATTAGCACATCTGATATATTGTGCTGTTAACTATCTAGCTTCTGCCACTAGGCCTATCACCTATGGAAATTTATTTTTGTAAATGACAGCAGTTACCCATTGTGATGTATATATACCATGCTATAATTGTTGCAAACATGAGAGTATAAGTTGTGCACAATGGACTTTTGGAACAATGAATTTGTTTTTAACACTATTGCTACTTCTTCACTAGTGAGCTTGCGACACTCATTTGTACATTTCCATTTCAAAGGGCGCATGGGGACCTTATCCCTGTCCTTTATCTCCTCTGCCACTACACACCTACCATTGAGGTCTACTGGAATGGCTCCATGCTGTTTTGTGTGAGTGTACGAATTATCAAAGAAGTAAGGTTCAGCCCCAGCAGTATGAAACCTATGCCCGACTACAATATCACTCTCTTGCAACTTCTTTGCATTAACCTTACGGATAGTTTTTAGCAGTGACCCTGCCTGTGATCTTCGTACACTGAGTGCTTTAGCAAGTAATGCATCTGCACTAATCTTATACTTACTGCTGCACGGGCAGATCTTGTAACAACCTTTTGAGCTAGCAATGGATGGCTATTGCAAAAAGCATTGTTTACTTCACTCAGAAGCTCACTATCCCTAAGAATTGCTTTTTCAAGCCTCACTCCATACTCTGCTAGTGTGCGAGAGTTGGGCTCAAACAGGGAGTAACTATATGGGAGAAGATAGGGTTGCAGTACTTTTATTTTACCATACATTATGCCTTATACATGTATCAAAACATTTCACCAATTGCGCATTACATGGAATTATTTCATTTTCATGCAACTCAATTTTGGGTAACACTTCTGTACACAAGTGTAGTGGACCTTTAAAACAACAAAGATTGACCCTTTACATGTACATGGGGGAACTTTTACTTGTGGGAAGCCTTACTGTACATCTGATAACAATTAAACACAGCTGCAGCAAGGGGTGGGGATGCGCATGACTGACTTGTACTATACACACGTGTGTAGTCCTTTCTTTCAACATCAGATAACTAATGTACAATGTGTAACAGACACAGATGCATGCACAAATAACCTTTTGTACAAACATTGACCTTTACCAGGGCCTTACGTACATCTGATAATATGCATGCAAGCGTACAAGAAATGTGTTAATGTGTGCATGACAGGAAGCCATGAGCAACTTACATTAGCACGTAAGAAAGCAGCCCTTAGACTTTAAATGCTACATACAGCATGCTATTTATAACATACCTTTGGGTGGTAGTGGTAGTTCTACGACCCTTCCAATACCGACTCCTTCTAGCTGCCTTAATGGTAGCTGAATTGCCCCTGTATATCCGCCTATTAGCAGCACGGTTCTCCTCGACGCCCTCTTGATATCGCTGCCTTTTAGCAGCACGGTTCTCCTCGACGTCCTCTTGATATCGCTGCCTTTTAGCAGCACGGTTCTTCTCGACGCCCTCTTGATATCGCTGCCTTTTAGCAGCACGCTTAGATACAGCATTTGCGTTGTAGGTGTCGCGTACAGAGGCCTTCTTCTTTCCAGGGTCGGCCTTGTAGGTGTCGCGTACAGAGGCCTTCTTCTTTTCTGGGTCGGCCTTGTAGGTGTCGCGTACAGAGGCCTTCTTCTTTTCTGGGTCGGCCTTGTAGCGCGCTCGGGCTTTAGCCTTGTTCTCTTGTGATAAAATATCTTCTCGTTTTTGGAGGTATTCCGCTCGTTGCTTAGATCTCTTCTTTTGATTACGCGAAGGCATTTTTAGAAAAACAACTTCACTAGCCGAAGTATAAACTGCGATAGGAACATAGTGCCTGTTGGAGTATTTATACTCCCTAAAATTATACATTTTATTAAGAACTTGCTAGAACTTGCTAGATGGCCATAGAACTTGCAATCAAATAAGATGTGATATATGTCCAAATGACATGCTAGGATAACGTGCCGGTAAATTCTGAAGAGATTGGTACTATTGTCGTTCTTTAAAACCGTTCGTAGCTCGAGTTATACCTTCCTAAGGAAGAAGAAGAAGAAGAAGAAGACGACGACGACGAACAATTTTTTGGGGAATGGGCACGAGAAGTAGGTTCTTTGTTGTCTGGAAGCGCATAGTTTAATGACATGATACTAGCATGAAAACGTAGATCTTGGTGTTGTCGTTCGATTGCTGCAACGTACGCAACGAGATAAGTGATCCGTTTCTCCGTTGTCCCTCCCGACGCGATTTAAAAAATTTAATGACATTCATCATTCCTCAATCAATCCTATATTGAACCTGCTGACGCAGGTTCAGATATCTTTGTTTGACCAACTTCTTTTACGGTACCGGTAGCGTCGAGTTACATGCGGATACTGATAGGTTATGATGCAATCCATCATTGGACGTCTGTAGACCTTCACTAGCTGCTCTCCCTGATCATGGTGATCAAAAGTGAAGCTTATTCATTTCAATGGACGCGCGTGCGCGGGAAATTAACGGATGAAACGAGCGTCTGAAATTTCTCGCCATATGCAAATATATGCAGCCTTACTACGGGTAGCTCCTAATCGGCACAACACTGCATACCAATTAAAACTCATACACATACACCTGCATATTACAATCTTCAGTGCTACTTACATACTGGCTACACAACCGGATATGGCTCGGTCGTTGTGGGCTAGATAAGCATCGTACTTTTTAATAACATAGTACAACAGAGCAAGAATCGGAATGGCGCACAGAGACACCGCGAACATGCTGACTTCGATCACGGCGTAAACCCATACGCGTGCGTCGCATGTTACGGAAATGTTGACGTTCGCTCCTGCGTCGCTGAAGGGGGAGGAGCTGGTCTGGACGAAGAGAGTGTATCCGGAGTTGTAAGCGAAACTAAGCGAGCAGGAAGTGGCAGACAATGTCGTCGAACAGTTATCAACTATGACTTCAGACGATGGCACGTACTCATATCGATCAAATGCCACGGTGTAAGTGACGGAAGCGGCAGCGGAGTTGATGTTATCGAAGATAAAATAGTAATCGTCCTCCGAATTGAAGGTGAGCTTATCCAACGAGTCCATGACACCGCACTGGCTGGTCAGAGCAGTTAATAAGCGCGCGCTGTTCGAGTATGCTAAATTGCTTGACCCAGAGTCGACCCACTGGTTGAAGGTGCTGGTTCCTTTGATGACCAGATAGGTGACCGCACTGCTACCGGAACCCAGGCAGGCACTGAGAGAGTAATTCGTTCCCGGATATATGTAAAAACTCAAATACTCATAGCTGTTGCTCAACGCTAAATTCGGCTTCGTATACGTCAATGTGAAGTTGTCCTTTGCCAACCTGGGCTTGGTCTGGAGTAGGTAGAGAGACGCTGTGACCCCCGTGGTCAGCGAGGTAGGAGTGTTCAATTTCGCTCCCTGGCATAGCTCGCTGGAGACGGATAAGATGCGAGTGTCGGATGGGGAGAAGGTAGACGAGATGATCGTGCTGTTTTTTTTGTACGTCACCGTAATGCGCCTATCATTGTTACGTGAGACCCCCCCCCCCCCCCCCCTGGGGCGCAGTTGGGGATTTGACCTTTATTAAAGCAAACCGCCCCTGGTTGGGGGATAATAACCGGTCAAATGTCGTGAGACCACCCCCTGGGGCATTGGGAGGGATTTGACCTTTATAAAAGCAAACCACGGGAGATAATAACAAATGTCTTCGCTCACGCGGTTTAAATACTGGTAGTTTCATCTGGCTCACTACAATAGTTGAATACGGTACGATAGTTTTTAATCTGTGTGTGTGTGTGTGTGTGTGTGTGTGCGTGTGCATATGTGTGTGACTGTGTGCGCGTGGCGTGTGCGAGCGTGTTTGCATGCGTGTGGTGTGTCTGTGCGTGTGTGCTATCTTCGTGGCACAGTTTAACTAACTTAAGTTCTATCCAAATTTTTCACTCAGATGGAAAGCGGCCTCAATTTTCCCTTGGAAGTGTGGCCAACTTCTAGTGTGGGATGCAGCATGTCCGTGTGCGTGCGTGTTTGCGTGTGTGGTGTGTCTGTGCGTGTGTGTGCTATCTTCGTGGCACAGTTCAACTAACTTAAGTTCTATCCAAATTTTTCACTCAGATGGAAAGCGGCCTGATAGTAACTCAATTGTCCCTTGGAAGTGTCCATTTCCATTTGTCGACGTCCATTTCTACAACAAAATCTGTCACGTGTTGAAAGGTCAAATGCCCGGACTAGGTCAAATGTGGGGCCCAGTAATGATATTCACGTGTCAAATCGTGTCAAATCCCCGACTTCGCCCCAGGGGGGGGGGGGGTCTCACGTAACAATGATAGGCGCATAACGGGAACCACGAGAAGGGTGATCACTGCAGCCATGTCCAGAAATTGTGGACATCAGTGCATAACTCGGCTTAGAATTGTGATTAAAAAAATTCTGATTTCACCGTTAAACTCACCAGACACTTTAGAGATTTATCACGTTATTAAAACAGCTAATTAATTTTAAAATATATATTATTGTTTTCGCCTTTAAATTAATTAATTGTACCGGTAGGGAAGTTAGGTGAGGTCATTGCTTTTACATAAATCCTGCCAAACTAAGGCTATCGTCGATTTTAGTGATCTAGCCATACGCATGCGCGTCGGTCATACGCGTTAGATTGTAACTCGTGCCCCTGCCATTTATCCTTCCAGAGGTCACATGAACTGTTATTTAACTATATGTTATTGTTACGGCCGGATATCGTATGTGCTTGTGTCCTGACTCAACTGACGTTCCTACTATCTACTGGCGTGTGAACAGTTCTTCTCTTGATGGTGCGCTCCTTTTGGATTTCAGTACACAAGGACCATCGTACGAGCTGTTTATTCATATTGGCCTACTCCGACTAAAGTCGAGAAAGGTTGTTTTCCCATAAGTATCTATGGTTTTCCTAATAGTTGTTAGAATGATAAGAGGAGGAAGGAGAGGTGGTGCTAGATGATGAGGATGAGGGAGGAGTGGTGCAGGTATCTGGTAGTCTCGTACCCAGACCCAACTATCCGCAGCTGCGGATGGATTACATCACCGCTACGCTTCTAGAGGGTCTGGTGAAATGCCTAACAAAAGTTGTGCCAGACGGAAGTCGATGTTATGTAATAAATATGACGTCTAAAGTGTCAAATCGCGTCATTCGGTGTCAAATTTGCACTAATGAATCGCTGCAAGCTTTGTGTTGCTCCCGTCCTCGATTCCAAGAAAAGAAGGCTACTTTCTAGTCAAGAGTCAGAGCGTAACGCTGCTGCGTTAGTCGATTTGGCATGCGAGGCTGGGGTCGCTAGGAATGAAGCGACAAAAGAGTACACTACGGGGTACTTGTGCACGATTTAGGCTGGTTGGTGACAACATTGATAAGAACGTTAAGCCTAGGGACATGCGAATTAACAGCCAGACCTCTTCTCTGCATTATTTCCATGCTTATGCTGTTAAAGACAGGATCAGCTTTAAACACCTAAGTGCTGATGCTACTATGATTTTCCCACAGGACATTGATTTCAATGTTTTTTACCCATCAGTAGAGGATAACTTTCAGTTAGTTTCAAACTTTGAAACACTAGTTACTAGGATGTTTGTCCAACATATTCCTGGTCTACAATCTTTATCAGCTATGGCAAACCATCATATCGAACACCAGTACTCAAAGAATATGGCTCTAAAATCAGAAGTGGTATGTTCCTATACAAAATATAAACATTGCTTTAAAAGTGGTTTGCTAATAAATTCACAGGTGCCTTTGGGAGTGCTGTTAAAGAATGAGAATGTTCTTAACGATATGGTGGACATTTTAGATGAACTGCACAAGTATGTCCCCAGGACCCGAACCATGCAGACAATTGATGTTTGCACTGGAGGGGGAGGTACAACAGCAGTTGACATCCATGTCAACACTTTCAGCCATATTCCATTGGGGGGTGACCAACTGACCGTTGCACGAATTCGGGGCAGCCAGAGAGTGGAGTGTAATGCAGAGAATGGTGATGAAAGACTAGAAGGGTTCTTCCCTGTCATTGAAGATTGGCACACAAAGATGTGCTTTATGGAGGTAAGCATGTGTTGAGTACAGAGATGTTGGGCTGTTAATAATGCATGCTTGTGCTTGCTAATAGGATTTGGAATGTGTTCATGATATTGCACCTTCTCTGTTAATTGGTGCCCATAGGTGATCTGGAAGAGGCTGTATAACTCCCCCCCCCCCCCCCCCCCCCCCCCCCCCCCCCCCCCCCCCCCCCCGGCTGCTCTGGGATGGATGCAGGCACCCTCTTCCAGCTAAGGGAAGTTATCAATAGAAGGAATGTGATCTCAGATGTGACCAAGGACCTAACCGCATGTGAAGAATTCATGGAGCTTGTAACAACAGCACATGTTTTGACAGCAGCAATGCACGTAGCTGGAGCCTCAAATCTGACAGATCTGTCATCTAAGATCTTGTCCAAAGAAAACCCTACGGCAGCAGCAACGTCTCTTGTACAGACATTGTGCCGTCAGATGGTGACCATAGAATTTATAATGGACAAGTCAACATGTGGTTCAGGAGATAGAGTGGTAGAGTATGCGATGGAGACACTCTCATTGGGATTACTGCTGTTAGAATTCAAAGACTCCATTAGAGAGGGGGATGGATACAGAGTACTTCGCTGCTGGAAGTACTTTCTCCTCATCTTTCGTGCTACGCAGCACAAGAACTACTGCATAGAGGCACTCAATCTCCTGATGCAGTATTACTACATCTTGCCCCAACGATACGCTGAACAGATGTTGTGGGGGCGCTTCGTTAATAGTGAGGGCGGTCCAGGGCAGAATATCTCCGCTGATCTACATATGGAACACCTTAACAGATTACTTAAAGGTACAGTTACCCATCTGGGTGCCAACAAAACACCTCAAGCAATAGTAAGAGCAGGAAAGGCACTTGGGGTTCTAAAGAATATTATTACTGTGTTTGATAAACTAACAGGTGGATGGGCTACAAGCAACCATACTACAAGATCAGAGGCTGAGGATCTGATGAAGGTGGTCACAGAGCTATCACAGAATAGGGTGTTCTCTCCTCAATCTGGACGAAAGCATCGCACATTTCCATCAATTGAATGTAACAAGCTCATAGCATCAATCAATAAAAAGAAGCTACATTTGTGGATGACAAAGAAAGTATCTCAAATTCTCAAACTATGCACTCTTTCTCGTTAGAACTTTGAACCACTGTAATGTTTATTGATGTAATACTCTTGCGTTTATGTGTGTATAGCACAATAAACTTACTTGGTCCTTCATTAAAGCAATAAGTGGCGATATGACGATTACAATACTCCCAACACGCCCGTGAAGAGCATCAAAGGCAAACGGTAAGACAGCAAAGCACAAAGATTTGCCGCTTCCAGTAGGAAGGATTACGAAAACATCGTTTCCGTTTAGAAAACTAAACACAGCTTTATACTGATTCTCACGAAGTGAGGGGTACCCTAGTCTCTGAGTGGCTTGCAAGATGATGGTGTCGGTATCGCCTGTTGCCATGCCAGTTGCCATGCCACGCGCGCCAATGTCAGAAATTAATGAAATACTATATTGCTAATTAATGTATTACACCCTACACCTGACGTCACGGGTGCTCTGCATTCTGATTGTACGCTTCTAAAATCCTAAGCGTGGCACAACTTTTGTTAGGCATTTCACCAGACCCTCTAGAAGCGTAGCGGTGATGTAATCCATCCGCAGCTGCGGATAGTTGGGTCTGGGTACGAGACTAGGTATCTGGTTGTGTTGTATTCCGCCAAGATCTTCTTACAGCCTGAATGCCTCCATGGAGCCAGTATTCATCATTGTGCTTGGTGTAATGCCTTTTCGATGTAGCATACTTTCACAAGCAGTCAATCCTGGCATTCCATTTATTGCTAGAGAAGTACACCCTCTTTGCATCGTCATTGTGATTTTCAACACCTAAGCATATAAAAAAAATTGCACTGCAGTTTCCATTCAGAATCACCATCAATTGATATACACACCTTGGCCTGAAAACGTTCGTAGATTACCATACCGCCTAATGCACTCTGGTACATGGTATACCATACAGCGCATGTATGGTGTAACATGACTCTTTTCGTAACCTCCTGCAGGTATTGACATCAATCCATTGCTTTGCTCAATAGAAAATATAATCAGTAACAGTTCTCAGTACTACCTACACCTTAACGTTCTGGTGTATAGTGTCAGGATGAATTGGCACTTCAGCAGATAAGGTGTTGCAAAGCTCTTGAAAGTCCTGCCATCCATGTTAATGAACCACGTTACTGATCAGTCAGGCCTTCTGCTTACCTTCCAATCCCAAATGCCTTTGATATGGTCTCATAGTCTTCACAACCTTTGATGGCAGCTCTTGTGTGGTTACCTGCATGTTCAGAAACAAATTACTTATTTTGAGGGGGAAAGGATGCAGATATTTATCATTACAATGTTGTACACAGATCTGCATGTATGCATCCCTCCTTGGCAAGTGTGTAGTTACTGTTGGTTTGGGTCACATATGTGGTATGTACTGACTGCATGCTATATAAGTGAGTGATGTTAGAACTTGACTGTGGGCAGCCAAATTATTCATTGCCTATTGTCTCTGTAATTAATGTTTTTACAGCAGTTAGCAATCACCGTGCACATGTGTGTGGTCATAAAATAAACAATATTGTGTCATGTAGTTAGGTACTACATGTAAGGTTTCTAACCGTTCCACCCTTTCCACACGCGCACACACACACACACACACACACACACACACACACACACACACACACACACACACACACACACACACACACACACACACACACACACTCACCAGTTCCTGATAAATATCTGCCTTGAGGGACTAAGATACAAAAAGACAAGATCATCATGTTGCTCGTCCTTGAGAATTTAGCACCATCACCACTGAATCTTCTCACCGGGCTGGAACAAAGTTAGACATTCCCCAAGCTGCAAATGAATGCAAAGATATACAATATGGGACAGTGTCCAGCAAAATCCCTTCTGGGTAGTTTTTCAAGTTTTCTTTTTTTTTCATAAGCCTCTATCAAATTACATGTATTCTTACGCATCCAAAGTTGGACTATCCATCATAAAGTTGTTGGGCACTGAATTTATAGTTACCCATTCATTTCCATGCGAGCATTACTTTTCTTTTTGCTAGACACACTGTCCATATATTACTGATATTTGTAAAAACACTAACCAGTCTAGTTATCTCCTCTCAAATTGCCATTTCAACGTGCCTATAAGACCCATCAAACGTTGGGATACTAAATTGTTCCACTGTTTTGTTGAACTCCCATCTAGCAGCTTTAACTTTGCTTGCTCTTGGAAGGCTATCGCATTTCATTGAGAGCGCTTGGTAAAATGCATCACTCACACCAATCTTGTCCAATAAATACAGAAGTTCTAGTTCTCTCCTTTCTTCTCTTTGCGCATCTGAATCAGAAAGAGAAATGCGAACACTTACCGGACGCAGTGTGCATTGTGAGCGTATCGGCAGTTAGGCCATATGATTCCGTGAAGGATAATGCCATCACAGTGTTGCCTTTTATCGCCTCCAATTTTCTCTTTCTCTGCCTCATCGATGGCTCATCTATAGCCTTCCCACTGTTTCGAGTTCATGTATCCATGCCAATTCTGTTTCCATCTCTTTGACATCACTAAGTTTGCTATCCTTTTTGTATACAATTCATATAATTATATCACCCACATGCACTTTAGTAGTTCCACTGACTCACTATCCCACAGTGCAATGTAAATACTTTGTACACTCATGTAGCAGTAACACTAGATGATGGTTCCTCGTTTTCTCAGGTCACTTCATGTGTAGGTTATGCACTATCACTTCAAACAGCTAGTAGAGTGCTATCTATACACATGAATACCATCCACAGACACAGAGCTGAAGAAACAATACAAGTGCTACTTTTAACATTGATGCATGGTTGCATGTAGATTACATACATGTACATGTGCCTGTCTTTCTAGTTAGCACTGTTCATAGCACAGAAAAGAATGCCATGATGCAGATCTGTTCACATCAATGGTATGAAGGCTGGTGATCATGACTCACATACACATACACAACGGCAAAGGTGTACACTGTCCCCTCCTTCCCATCACAATAAGTGGGTCCAACTATTCCAGTTGTCAGGAACAATCTCTCTCAGGGATGGGAAAAGTTTACATAAAACCCACAACTAATAACCCTCCTAATTAAATAGGTGGTACAAATGAAACCACAAAGACCTGAGTTACATCTCATACATGTACCAGCTCTTTGGCCTTCTACAACACATTTGATACAAACTTGTGACAACAGCAAACATGTACATAGCCAAATACAAATGTCACATAGTCTACATATTCAGTAGGCATTAAATGACTACACAAAGCTTTCCATTTGAGTTTGTCACCTGGAGGGTGGCTGGCAGTCCATGCCACATTGTTCATTAAGGTTGGTCCAATCTCTGGCCCATACCAGGTGGTCCCCACTGAGCCTGGAACCTGAACTTTGGCAGACCACCTAGGTCTGTACACTTCACTAACACTCAAGAGGAGTTCTTTTTAACTGACTAGATTGGGGGGAGGAGGGAATATCTTGAGAGTAGTGGGAAAAAACAATCTGCCATGATAACATGATGTGATGGGGAGGAGGGGACAGTGATGGGGAGGAGGGGACAGTGACAGGAAGGAGGGCAGCATGATGCGGAGCAAGGGGAACAGTACAGCACAACCAAATGGCTGACCATCTCTTGAGCATTGTTTTCCACATTGTCATGGTGTAGTCTAGAGTACCTTGGTGGCCCCCACCATTCTTATTGCAAAGATGAATGTTGAAGGTGGGAATCCAGTGTAGGAATACAGGTAAAGATCTGAGTGTTGGGGAGGAGGTGGAGTGGGGTTGTGGTGTTTGGCATAGCAATAGTTAAAAACAGCAGCACAAGCACATGTTGCAGAGGTACAAGATACCAACCATTACCCTGTACAAGCTTCAAAAGTCACTGCAAAGCTTAACCCCCTTACAACCCGATTCTAAAAGCTGTGTGGCCTTCATTTGTGTTAAATTTGCAGCTGCATTGTCTCCCTCTCAGCCCAGGATACTGAGCAGTTGAAAATGTTTCTACACATGCCCAAAACCACCTATGCATGAAAAATTATATACATGTACATACATGTATATCATACATGTACACGCATTACATACATCCATACATACATACATACACACATACATACATACATACATACATACATACATACATACATACATACATACATACATACATACATACATACATACCTACGCACACATACATACATACACATACATACATACATACGCATACATACATACATACATACACATACATACATACATACATACATACATACATACATACATACATACATACATACATACATACATACATACATACATACATACATACATACATACATACATACATACATACATACATACATACATACATACTACATACATACATACATACATACATACATACATACATACATACATACATACATACATACATACATACATACATACATACATACATACATACATACATACATACATACATACATACATACATACATACATACATACATACATACATACATACATACATACATACATACATACATACATACATACATACATACATACATACATACATACATACATACATACATACATACATACATACATACATACATACATACATACATACATACATACATACATACATACATACATACATACATACATACATACATACATACATACATACATACGCACATACAGGTAATACAACACAGGTAATACACATGTACACAACACAACACACATCCCGGGTGAAAAGAATCCCGTAATTACGCGACGGGACGCAAGCAAATGATTGCGTCACTACGCGTCGCGCACATCGTAGAGTCGCGTAAATGACGCGAAATTATGGCTCATATGTCCGCGTAGCGACGTCGACGCGTCGCCGCGTCGTCATTAATGACGACGGGTCGCGTAGAACAACGTAGCATCCCCCATGTAGTGTCGCGTAGATTCGAGTAAAGATGGACGCGTAATAATGCGTGTACCGTACGTCGTGGCTGTTGTCAAATGTTTTGTATTCACATAAAAAATTCTTTTTACACAGGTACATAAAAGAGAAAAAAAAAGCTCGTACAGTTCCTTAACATCGGATCACACTTATCCTGGAACAGCACCACCATCATCTTCAGTAGCAGCAGCATCCTTGTTATTTGCCGACTTTTTGTTTGCTCTGTGATGTCGACACTTGGCATTCATATTTGTTTGCAATATCTGTTTCCACCGTTTTGGTTCTTCAGATGGCTCGTATGGGTACATATATCTAAGGTGTACTGTATACATGTATAAGAAATGAGATAATAGAGATTTAACAATAAATAAACCTACACCGAATTCCCTCAATTCTTTTCTGATCCAGTATGGTGTACGTTGGTGACGGTGTACAGTTTCCTGATGCCATCTGCTCCACACTAAACAAGGCGTTCATTAAATTTATTGCCAGCTTAGTGGGGTGCTGGACAATCTCTCTGCCATCTTCACACGGTCAGGTTTAAAGAGGGATCTCCTCCTTGTGGTATTTAAAAAAAAAGAATACTAAATTTTTATATGTTTCTGGCTTCTTGAATATATACTAACCGTCAGTGTCTTTATCACAGACCACAGTTACAGTTTGCGTAGTTTCTGTGAAAACGAAAAGTATGAACGCAATAATGTTAGTGTTGTCTTATACTGGCACGCATACTTACGCATAGCTGCTGTCACTTCTGCTTGGCGGTATTGCGGATGTGCTTGCCTTGCAAGGCCTTGGTTTTGCTGCAAGTTTAGAAGCGTAAACTTATATACATGACATTTTGATTTTGATAAATGATAGAGAAGTGCATTTACTCACGTTACAGATGAGCTGATCTAGCTTTGCATCAATTTTTTTAACATAATGTTCTATTCGTGTAATACAATATCCATAAAAGTTCACATTACAATATTGTAGCATGCATGTACCTTCCTCGATCTTTGTTTACCGTCAGCCATGGTTGTCAATGGGTTTGCGATTGCAGAACTTCCTATATGATTATAAACAGTATTCAGATGAGAAGTAAATATACAATAATTTACCTCCTTGCATGTTGCTCATAGACTCTCTACAAGGGCTGAGATGCGTACTTATTGTTTCCCTAAGCTAATGAATACATTACACTGCGATAACATGCTAATTATAGTGCCATTAGGTTTACCTCTGTGAAGCTCTCTATTAGCTGTGAGTTCATCCTTGCAGACTCCTTTGCCATACTGGTAGTTTTTGTAACAGTTTTCTAGACAAAAGTGTTTAGTAATTCCCCTGACAAATTTACCGCTACTGCAACTCTGGGCGTCTTAGGGGGAACAGGAACAGCTGAGATGTGGTCTAGTTAGATGTTTTGATAATAAACCAAGAACATGTGTACCAACTCACTAACAGCTGTAAAGCTCTATATGACTTGCATGCATGTTGTGACAATTAACCACATACATGAGTACCGCCTCACTAACAGCTGTAAAGCTCACATCAATGGCACGCATGCATGTTGTGACACAAAGGGTTGGCAGAGAAAGCAGCAAGCTATTTGTGCTCAGTCTGTATTTAGCACAAACTATAAGACTTTAAAAGAGCACATGCAGTTTTTTATTACCCACTGTCATAATGACAAACTATCAAACATTAAGTTGCAAAACAATAATATACCTAATATCTCGGCATCTTCAAAACCCTCGCAGCCCATATCGGAAGCTTCTAATTCTGGCTCTTGGAATAAACAACACATGACTTTAATTACAATAAGACAAATATGTGCACACAAACCTTCTTCCTCTTCACTGCCCTCCATGACATGCAACAGATCATACATAGCCTTTTGGCTTCCTTAAACGTGCAAAGATCACGGATAGAGCTGTACTTAATGTGAGTATGGATTAAATTAATGCAGACTTACCGACAGCATCAATTTGTGCAGCGTACATTTTCTTGTCTGTCCACTCTACCATACAACGATCACCGCTTTTCATATCTCTGCCTGTGCCTTCCTGGTCAGGATTAACTCTGCATTTCGTTAAGGGGACGACACTAGTGCTCTTGTCGGAGTCTATTGCCACCAACGCATGTGTTGCAGCTAATCAGGTAGTACATGCATGAATTAAAGAATACATCAGACATTGACTTAAAGTATGCATTAATACTAAGACTTACGAGTCCACGACGCACTTAGCTTCCTAGCCGTCATCATCGCGCATGCGCATAATTAGTCCGCGTAAAATATTTGAATTCGAATACGATGCAGAGAAAGCAGTACCTCTACGGAGAAAGGGCGGTTCCTAGACGAACGATGACTCGGCATACACCGAAGACTTTACCGCCTTTGTCAACGGTATGGATAATTTACCTTTCACTGTTTGAAATTCTGATTGTAGCGGTAGGTACCATAATTAATGGTTCGGACCTGTTTTGCTGATTTTGCAGCAAGAATCCCAGTCACAACCTATTTCATGTACACAAGAGCCTACAGATATCGAGTCTCATCTGGAATCCGGGACCATTATGGACGATATCATGCTTTGCTTTTGAAAGCATGAATGGAGTATAAACAGGGCATTTTCATGGCACCAGAGATATGTGCATTCAGGTAAATACATTAAGGCACTATTGATATATAGCTGGTTGTCATATTTATTTTATAGATGGTGGAAAACTTCAATCTATCTCAACTTCTCCCACGTATGAAGGCTCTACATGATAGAAACAATGTGACCTTTCAATACAAATCGAAGAGGTGGGTATTTGACATCAGCAGAAATAAATATTGATGCACAATTATGAATACTTTTTTTTAGCCTAAATGGTGAGCAGATTGTTTTGAAGGGACGGCTTCCACCAATACAAGCCGAAAACGTGTTGACTCAGAGTGACATTGAGCACATCTGCCAGCATTTGCACCTAGATGCTGGGAATCTGATGCAATGGCAGTGGTCATTTTTCACGAGAGCATTTATAGCAAAAGATGTATTTCATTCACACATGTACAAAACAAAAAAAACTTAATAACTACACAGTTCTTTACAAGCAGGACACTGAAGGCTCTGGATTGGGTGAAATACACTTCTATTTCACTCTTCAGCCACCTACAGGAGAGGTGTATCAAAAAGCCATGGTAACACACTTAGAAACATTGAGTCAGCAGGCCATCACTGGAATTGAACTGGTTGATGAACACAGAATGATTCAGGTTATCCAATGCCCAAGACCTGTATCAGCATACTAAATATACAGTGTAAGTGCATTCCTATACACGTAGGTGATGAATATTATGTACTAAATTTCCAAACGATTTGCACGGTACAGATTAATTAAAATGGTTATATTTATTGTGCACTACAATATATGTTGGCTGCAATGTCTATCAAATAACTAATATTAAACATTTGCCCTGACATTTGCGGTGCATGAGATGCGCAAATGCTATTACGGTAATTTGCACGTTTTGTATACTATAACTATAATTAAACTTGTATGCGCCGTGAATGAAAAACCCACAGTTAAACCAGTGGCGGATCGATACCTATAAGCGCCTCAGGCGCGCGCGGTCCACTGGGACCCGATTAACTAAGTTAAAAACTGAATTACATAATCACACGTGAGCTAGGTATAGCGCCAACAGCGATTCTCCATAATCAAAGCTGTTATCGTCTTAACTTTAGATCACACCTTCTCCCCAAATAGTTTTCCCGCGCCACCCCCTGTTTGACAGACATCCTGGATGGCACTGCCGTTTTAGTTTGTGTTTTAGAGGGATGTTTATAGCGATTAAAAATTTACTGACACGCCCATTCACCGACTAATTGAAAACTAATTGACATTAGATGTCGCTACAGTTGTATGTTGTAAATGAGCTACTGTTACCTCGCATCGCCTATTTTGGTTCGTCAGCCGCCTTGACGGACAATACAAGAGGTTGGGCGATCGAGCGGTATAGGCCTTGACGGTACCAACTAGCTTGCTCATAGTTAGCTGGTGCTTTAATGCTGTCTTAAGCCATTATATGAGCCACCTAATCTAAACTACGGCAGTTGTTGGTAAGTAATACGCGATACAAAATGAACAGCTACAGATAATCAGGAGCGCCTTGGCCGCTCATACTACAACATATTTTGACGAGGCATAGTAGAACTAAGTCTGGGAACTCGTACACTTCGTTGTCCTACGCGTCGGATGGTCGGGGAACCATGCGTACTAGTCCCCAGATTATACATCTACGTGAAATATTGTATTTCGACGTAATAATACGCGACGCTACGTCAATGTTTCCACCCGGGATAACACATACATAGATGAACATGCAAATACATACATACATACATGCAGACACACTGCAAATACATACATGCAGACACATCTACACAATGCATACACATGTAAGCACACACACACACACCTCACACGAACAAATGCACACAAGTCGAGCACTACACATCACTCACCTGCACATGGCCGTTGAGCGTAGCTGACAGGCATCAGTACAGCAGGTGTCTCCCAGCAGTCCAGCATCACACTGTTCCCCTGAGGTCACCACATAATCTCCACATACCCCCGTCCCACGAACTGGAGGGAGGGAGGGAAGGAGGGAGGGAGGGAGGAGGGAGGAGAGAGGGAGGAGGGAGGGAGAAGGGCACACACACACAGGCACATAACAAAGGGTGGGGGGAAAGGCCTTGAGAGAGGAAGACACTGACCTGTGAAGCAATTCTGGGCCTTGGCACTGAGAACAGCCCCAATGCTGGTTCTACTGCAGTTGGAGAACATATAAAGCCAACAGGGAAAAAAACCCATCTTTTAGAGCACAAAGCCAGCCCCAGACCACTAACACAGCCATGTCAGGTAGAAACGCCCAAAGCAGTGCTCCTTCACTAACTCTTTTATTAAATGCAACCAAAAAAAAACCTGTTCTTCTGCCCATATTTCTGATGATATATTGCAGGTGACTTGATGACTATAACACCTTAAGTGTTAACTTGCTGGCCTCCCTCCCTCCCCCCCCCCCCCCCCTCCCCTCCCCATTTGAACTCTATCCCAATGCTAGTTTTTGGGCCAACCTTGTGAGTGGGTTGTGATCCATCTTGTGCATACTGGTTCATGATGAACACATTGCTGCAGGAGGGAGTGGTGGCGGGATCGTGGTAGCTGCCCCAGCTGTGGCCAATCTCGTGTCCAGTCACCAGCACCTCCTCCAAGAAGACCAGGGGATTGGAGGATGAGGTGTACGAGCTCAAAGCTGTGTTGTAGATGATTCGGGTCCCAGATGAGCTGGTGAAGAAGCCTGTGGAGGTGTGGAGTGAGCCCCTCAACCCCCCAGAAGAAATAGGCCCACCTCAACCCTTGGAAGAAACAAATTTGAATCCCTCTCCTCCATCAATCCAAGGAAAAACAAGCCTCCCCTCTCAAAAAAAAAAAAAAAACTCAAGCCATCCCTCTAACCTTAGAAGGAACACACACCCCCAATGCCTCTTCTTTATTCCATTGCAAGTTCTAACACTTCTGTGCAATTCTTTCTATTCTTTTCTCCATTGAATGCCCACTTTCAATTCTTCCACCCTCATTCCCTACAACTCACTGGTTGAGCATATCCCTCCAGTGGTGGTTGCACTGGGACTGGCAATGTTGCTCAGCCCTAGGAGGCCATTGGAGAGCACCCAATAGGTGAAGAGGTGTGCCAGACAGTAGCCATCCCACACCTTCCCCTGGCCATTTCCTGTGTTGAACTTGTTCAGGAGCACTGAGGCATCAGATATGTTCTCTTGTGTGTTGTATGTGCTGCCAGAATAGGAGGTGTGGATCATGATCTGGAAGGGAACATGTTATGAGTTAGTGGGTGCTGTGTGTTGTGTGTGTGTGTGTGTGTGTGTGTGTGTGTGTGTGTGTGTGTGTGTGTGTGTGTGTGTGTGTTGTGTGTGTGTGTGTGTGTTGTATGTGTGTGTGTGTGTATTGTATGTGTGTGTGTATGTGTGTTGTGTTGTGTCATAGATAATAGCTTTCAGTAGCTAGGGGGTCTGGAAGGTCGCTGTCAGTTCCTAGTAACCCGGACGAGGAGATCGCGCGCTCCTAGATCCGCTACTGCAGAGGGAGCCAAAAAGAACACATCCAAGGTTGAAGGGAATAATAATAAGTTACGTAGCCATAAGTCGTCGCCACGTGATTATAATTGGGCACTGTCCTTATATGGCTTGTCCCTGTCGCGCGTATCGTATATACCATTTTGTGATTGTCCGCTTCGAATTCTATATAGAACGACCACATTGACAAATGTGGATATGCACACACGCATATGGAAAAGTAGCAACAGAAAAGGGACGTTGATTTCCCAGCTGTCATACTCATAGCCCCACCACGTGGTCGAATATAAAAAGCTATAGGATAGTGGCCTTACTTAACTTATACACTTAGCCTTCAGTGATGCCTTAGTTTTTCAGAAAACAAACACACGTAGTTTAATACGTATCGTGTTTATCGAATAAACCTAGGACTACTCCGCGTTTGACAGACCATAAACTTCAAACGGCTTAGTGTCGAACCAAAAACATGCGCTCCTATATAGTCCCAAACTAAGAACATACCAAGTTTGCGTGCAGTTAAGTTCCTTACTTCCAACGCGGCCAGAACTGAACGCCCCAATTTACTGTCACGGGCGTTTGTTAATTATTCAACTGAACTAGGTACCCTCATGACCAAAAGTGCCCCAGGAACCCAGGGGAAGAAGCCTATGGGCATGAGAACCTGGTAGAAAGTTACCTTGATCATAGTAGCATCATCTGAAATGAGTCAAACAATACCTTCCTATCTTACATTCAGAGTAACAAAAGAGAACAGTGATAAAAAATCATTATAAAAAGCAATTTTCCATACATCTCTATGGAGGAGTACTAATCCTTATGAGGAACCTCGCAGCAGTGGCTGAAAATTCCATCAACCTGGCAGAGTGATAGCTTATCATGTTATCCATCATGGGGCTTCTTTCAAACTTAAGTAGCAACTTTCCCTGATTTATGGTATTCAAAAATGAACTTTATCCCATACATTTCTATGGACGCGTGCGCGGGAAATGTGACGGACGTTTGCAAAATTGGCCAGGAATTGCTAATGAGCGTCCGAAATTTCTCGCAATGCAATAACGAATATTATAATCCACGGGGCCGCAAAGAATGCTACGCAACCGGGGTCGCTGTCGCTGGATCCTCTACCGTTCCTATTTTTGAATCGGTTGCGGTGCCTTTCGTAATGTCCTCCGGAGTGATGTCCTCTGGAGTGATGTCCTCCGCCCCCAGAATGTCCTCCTCCTCCTCCATGGCCGCCACCACCGTGAGGCATCTCTATTGTGAAGTGATTGTCACTTCAGGCCAGAGATGTGCGTATTATACCATGCAGCCACGCCCTATAAGTTCATTGCATGCAGCCAGTGTTACTCAGGAAATGACTTGGCATTCAATCCGCGATGCGTGAATATCGATATGGCAGGGCATCAAAATAGCTGCATATATAGCGGCAGAATATGTATCTCTATGTACCTGCATGCCCAGACGAGGGAGATAAGACGACCATCCTTAGGCATGCGCACAGTCTGAAATTTAAGGCGTTTCTACACTATAGACCGCAAACCGGATCGATCCGCATTGAGGGCGCGTCTACCTAGGCAATTAGCATTCATTGCCCACACCTGATGGATGGGCGTACCCGTGTCGGTGCGTGAATATTATTACGTTTTATTATTATTGTTATTATTTGAAATATACAAAACACAGAAATACGCGATAAATAGCGTTTGAATCGCTATAACCTCCCAACGGATAACGCTATCGACTTCCTATTTTCAACACTTCATACTACTATGAA
The DNA here is from genome assembly GCA_013339895.1 of Ephydatia muelleri. Classification (NCBI taxonomy): domain Eukaryota; kingdom Metazoa; phylum Porifera; class Demospongiae; order Spongillida; family Spongillidae; genus Ephydatia; species Ephydatia muelleri. The sequence continues at coordinate 1,712,988 of JABACO010000020.1, read as the reverse complement.
GTGTTGAAAATAGGAAGTCGATGAAGTGTTGAAAATAGGAAGTCGATAGCGTTATCCGTTGGGAAGTCAGCGATTCAAACGCGATGCATTTTTATAACATTTTATAACCGTGGGGCAAAACAGTCCCATATAAATGCTTTATTTATATGTACAATTAAGAAATTAATTAAAGTCTGGAGAGAATTGCCCTGACGTTCGCCCTAACAAGAGTCAGACTCAGCCTTCCATATAGGGCTGCAGTGGCTGTGGACTTTGGAGTCCAAAGTCCACAGCCACTGCAGCCCTATATGGAAGGCTGAGTCTGCGACTGGCCACAAGACAAAATTGTCCAAACTTTGGACAATTTTGTCTTAATTGTGGCCAGTCGAGACGCAAGCTGAGAAAACGCCCACTTAGCCTCGGTACTCCAACATCCATGCATAAGTCTCTACTGCAAGTGGGATGGATACCCAACCAAGTTCTGCACATTTGGCATCGTTGGCTCAATGCTTCGTTTCTTCCGCTACAAAGGCTGCAGATCCCGCTGTCACACTCGCTTCTGGTAAAATGTTAGAAACTAGCGGAGACGTGACGGTGAAATCGAAAGCAGCTGGCTTGCCTAGCATTCAGTTTGTAGCAAGGACATCCGCTGGTCGTTTGCGGCGTTCTTCCGACCCATACTTACCTCCTACGGTACCTCCACCTGGACCACCAATGCAGGCTCTCCGGCAAGACTCCACAAAAACGTCACGAAGCCTGTTATTACAACGTCATGCACCTCCATGCTTACAGGTTAAAGCGTGGTGACCCATGGGATCCAAAGAATGAGCTGGGCAGTATGGACAGCTGTTGATCTGGGAGACACCCATGCCAAGCCACCACTGTATGGCCGCTTGGAATTCTTATTATATATATAATTGGGTCAGTTTCCGAGAAAATTGCGCTTCGCTATATATAAAATGTTAATAAATTTACTTGCGTTTGAATCACTATAACTTCCGAACAGTAAAAGGTATCAACTTTTAATTTTCAACACTTAATACTACATAATTTCTCTATGGTAAAATCCATTTGGGGGTCTTGCACTTGCTCCGTGCCAGTATTGCATCGTTCGATACCCCTCCGGGTTCAAACCCACCATAACTTTCGATAGGAGTAATCAAATCGCTTCAAATTCGGTTTGTAGGTAGAGAGGTCCTATATCTATCGATTTGTTCTGTTTGTTAATTTTTACTCTATCCGTCACGGAGATACAGCTGTGCAAAGTTAATGCACATTTCCCGCTCGATTGCACCATTTTTTGCATGCAACCCGTGTTCCATTCCAATCCACAATAAATTTTGATAACTTCTTTGTTCCGCCCATTTCTCCTTAATTAAAAGAAGAAGAAGGCTGCTCAGTTTTCCAGACGATCGTACCAAAATTAACGGATCCAAGTGAATGGTTGCAGTATAACCTTGCGCCTCCCACGTCGCCGACAGTATTCAAAACGGCACGCGTAAGGCTATTTGCTACACACTCGCATCATCCTCTAGTCGTGTCTATTTTGCCATCATCTTGCTACTTATATCTGCCACGCCCACTCGGCTACGATTGCAATGATTTCTGTACTTTCAGCTCACACATAGTAAATGAACTCATGCTGGCTCACACTTGTGCACACACTTGCAATATTGTTGCGTACATGGCCCTGTACGCTATCGTATGGCGTATTGTCTTATACACAACCACACACACACACACACACACACACACACACACACACACACACACACACACACACACACACACACACACACACACACACACACACACACACACACACACACACACACACACACACACACACACACACACACACACACACACACACACACACACACACACACACTCATGTACAGTGTACTTGCACACACCAGTTATACATGTGGCAAACAATACACCTGTCTGATGATGGTACAAACACTCACTCACAAACATTGTCACATGCACATGTATTCTATTCCATTCAACTGATTGCATTTCAATTTGTATACCAAGCTTGCACATGCACACACACAGGCACACACACACACGACATACACACACAGACACACAAATGCACACACACAAACGCACACATGAAATACAGACACGCACACACAGACATACATGCACACAGACTCATACAAAAAAATACATATAGACACACATACGAAATACACATACACGCACACATGCAGACACACACAGAGACACACGCACACATACAGACACACACACGACATACACATAGACACACAGACACACACAAGTAGCTACATGTACCTATACGTGTATGTACCGTCTCTAAAGTGAGAGCTTTATGTCATGTACACTCCCAAAGAATTGGTCCTCAGTGTACATGCATTGTACCCCCATACTGAGAATTGGTCCTCAGTGTACATGCATTGTACCCCCATATGGTCCTCAGTGTACATGCATTGTACCCCCATATGGTCCTCAGTGTACATGCATTGTACCCCCATACTGAGGATTGGTGTCCCGTACCACTGTATGCATATGGCAAAGAATGTCACTGTGTTCACCACAGCACTGAGCCCATGGCACAATATTAAAAAGTGTGTGTGTGGGGGGGGGCTGATTTCTTTTGAATAATTAAATATACAAGTCTACATGTAGAGATGCACGAATTTATTTTTAATCGTGATGCAAACGATGTTGTCATCGAAAAAGTTGTTGTCGGCTATCATTCCTTGATGAGATTTATACAGTTGGCCAAAAAATTGTGGTGTGTGTGTGTGGAGGGTCCCTGCAACGTGCATAAGACTTTAAGTTCTTACACACTCACATCCATCTTTTTGTAGTTAAGTACAATTGTGTAATAAAGCTTTCCTGTTTGGCAAAATCCTTGATCTTTGAACAACGTCTTATCATTCTTTATGCCTCCACTACTCAGCTATGTGGCTTGTGTACGAGTTGCAGAGACTTGAGTCTCTCTTTGCCCATACAATATTTAGCGCACACAGAGTACATGAACATACCCTCATGTTGGTTCACACACCCTGATGCATGTGTATATGTTGTGCAAATGCGTCTGTACATCCTGAGCACAAAGCACACACACAAAACTCTAATAATTACGGCACACCCATATGGATTCTAGTGTAAGACTTCCTCTGAACCTGTTCTCTGCACATGCATCAAGAAGTTCTATTTGATTGAGCAGCTTAAGAGGCCACTGATTCATTCTCAATTTCTGTACCAATCTCTGTGTGCTTCCTCTGTATTGTTGCAAGCAGACCTATACTCTTCTCTTAGTACACTCATCTAGCACTCTGTACAAGTGCTCGTCTGACCTGTAAAAGCCTTTTCTGGAGTACAGTGTAATGAAATCGTTACTAGTTGCAATCGATATGTCTGTGTAAACTTACCACTGGCCCTGACCTACCACAATCTGCAACGATAAGGGAGGTACAATAATTTCATCGCAGGTCTCACAGGCCTACTGTTTCCATCAGCACAATGTTGTGTGTCCCATGTGGCACTAATTGAATTAAACAAGTGTACATGAACTCAGATTGCTGTTCCTCACCATAAGTACAAAGTACGTACTGTGCCTTGCTATAACCTTCTACGAGTAGTCATTTAATTTACTACATACAAATTAGTACAGTGCGACACATAGCACTGTGCTGCCTCTTCTTGATGAAAAAGGATGTACCACGCAGGTAAGTTTTTTTTTTTGAAGGGCGATGTTTCTGCCTTGCGATGAATTACCCTATCATTGCTGATTGCCGTAGGTCAGGGCCAGTGGTAAGTTTACACAGACATAATGGATAGCAATATTCATCATTCCATGAGTCCTAAACAGAAGCCTCTTGAGCTTGCTTGCTAACCATGGCATCTGAGCCAGCAGGTTCAATATAGGATTGATTGAGGATTGATGACTATCATTTAAAAAACTTCACTCGCGTCTGGAGGGACAACGGAGAAACGGATCGCGTATCTCTTTGTCGCGATGGAACGAGAACTCAAAGATCTACAGTTCTACGTTTGTTCCGTGTCATAAAACGGTGTGCTTTTAGAGAAACAAACGAATTGCTTTTTCTCGTGCCCAGTCCCAAAATAATTCTTGGTCGTCTTCTAATTCTTCTTCTTCCTTAGGAAGGTATAACACGAGCTACAAACGGTTTCGAAGAACGGCAATAGCACCAATATCTCCGGAATTCACCTGCACGTTATCCTTTAAGGTCATATAGACACCTAGAAAGAGAAGTACCTCATGCGGTAGCAAGTTCTATATAGGAATTGGTATGAAGTTATTGCAGAGGTTTATTTGGTTTATATTGTTCAATGACGTTATTTGTTATTTGGTGTTCCTATTATCGCAGTTTAATCGATACTTTGGCTAGTGAAGTTAAATGCCTTCGCGTAATCAAAAGAAGATATCTAAGCAACGAGCGGAATACCTTCAAAAGCAAGACGATATTTTATCACAAGAAAACAAGGCTAAAGCCCGAGCGCGCTACAAAGCCGATCCCGAAAAGAAGAAGGCCTCTGTACGCGACAGCTACAAGGCCGATCCCGAAAACAAGAAGGCCTCTGTACGCGACAGCTACAAGGCCGATCCCGAAAACAAGAAGGCCTCTGTACGCGACAGCTACAAGGCCGATCCCGAAAACAAGAAGGCCTCTGTACGCGACAGCTACAAGGCCGATCCGGAAAACAAGAAGGCCTCTGTACGCGACAGCTACAAGGCCGATCCCGAAAACAAGAAGGCCTCTGTACGCGACAGCTACAAGGCCGATCCCGAAAACAAGAAGGCCTCTGTACGCGACAGCTACAAGGCCGATCCCGAAAACAAGAAGGCTTCTGTACGCGACAGCTACAACAGTGGCGGACGGAGGGGGGGGGCACAAGGGGCCTGTGCCCCCCCCCCCCCCCCCCCCGTTAAATGAATAGATGCGGTCATACGGTCATGATGCGGTCATACGGTATACATGCACGACTGAAAACCATCAAATGATTACAATACCGCAGTCAGATATAGATATATCACATTGATTATGGTCTCATAAATTAATCACACACAATTTATAATCCTGGGACCATATCATGGCTGCCATTGAAGAACAATCTGACGCTAGCGTTAACCAGGTAAAGAAAAGAAAGGCGTCTGTGATTACGGATTTCTTCTGTAAACGATCAGCGTTGGTAAGTATAGTACATGAAGCACAATAATCATGCAGCTCTATTGGTCAGCTGCTTCCAAAGAAAGTCGCCCAAGCAACCTTTTGTCCGTCCTAAGTGTAGGAAGCAGCAATTTCCAAACGTTCATACCATCCTTCATATTATGACAGTTTGGCCTCTAACGAGTTGCGAGGCAGAGCGCTCCATCAGTGGACTAAGGAGGCTAAAAACGTACCTCAGGTCAACAATGACGGGGGAATTAAGGATGAATAGATTGGCCCTGCTAGCTGTACATAGATGTATCAGCGTTTCTGTGAAGGAAACAATTGATGCTTTTGCAAGCAAACAGCCACGGAGAATGAAGCTTTCCTTCATCTTGGAGGATGCAGCCACTGATGCTACTGATGAATAATAAAATTATTGTATAGCGTGTGCAGCGGTGTGAATTAAAATTAATGATTGCATGGGTTTTAAATTATCATTATTTTTACGTAGTTTTGGAAGGTTTTAAAACGTAAAAACCGTTGGCTCCCCCATACCCCCTAGCTGTGAGTGTTTGGGGTCCCGCCCACAAGCGTGGCCCCCCCCCACCCCCCCCCCCCCCCCCCCCCCCCTCCTAAATCCTGCGTCCGCCGCTGGCTACAAGGCCGATCCCGAAAAGAAGAAGGCCTCTGTACGCGACAACTACAAGGCCGATCCCGAAAAGAAGAAGGCCTCTGTACGCGACAGCTACAAGGCCGATCCCGAAAAGAAGAAGGCCTCTGTACGCGACAGCTACAACGCAGATATTGAATCTATAAGCAATCTGCTAAAAGGCAGCGATATCAAGAGGACGTCGAGGAGAACCGCGCTGCTAAAAGGCATAAATACGAGGACAATTCAGCTGCCATTAAGGCATCTGAAAGGAATCGGTATTGGAATGACCCCGCTGTCCGATTGGCTAACGTGCTGCCGAGAGGAAGCGGTATCGCAGGGGTCACCGAACTACCACTACCACCCAAAGGTATGTCATGGCATGTTGTATTGCACTAGATGTGTACAGCACGCATGTATAAAGCATGCATGGTGACCCAACTGTTGTGTACTGTCCTTTGTGACCTGTCTATTGAATATTGGGGTGTCATCCTTAATCTCATGTACAAAAAAGCTTCCTTATCTGATGTACAACGGCAGCCCGCCTGCAACTGTGTATGAATTTAATTGCATTTGCTAGGGTTGAGCAGTAGACCTCAATGGTAGGTGTGTAGTGGCAGAGATAGGGGACAGAGATAAGGATACCATGCACCCCTTGAAATAGAAATGTACAAATGAGTGAATGAGTGTCGCAAGCTCATTAGTGAAGAAGTAGCATTTGTGTGAGGACAAAGTCACTGTTCCAAATGTCCATTCATCATTGGAGGGGAGGTCATTCCCATGTAAACATTGTTAACACCTTTTAATTTGGAGCATGAACAACTTCCTCCAATTTTCAGCACAATGGCACCTTTGGGGGGTCATGAGTTATGCAGACCAATCCAGTGAATAAAAATAAAATTGGACCAATAGAATTTTAGCACAGCTGGCAACACACACACACACACACACACACACACACACACACACACACACACACACACACACACACACACAACCACTCCCCCTTATCTGTGAGGTCATGAATATGTACACCAATTGGTGATGTACCAATGAAATTGGACCAATAGAATTATAGCACAGCCGGCACACATGTAAAGGCTTTTCATGTATAAAAGCGACTCACCTGCCAAATAGTGCACTCTGCTTGTTGAGAACGAAAAAGGTAAAAACTAAATCCTTGCACTTTGTTTCTATACTCTCTGTCAGATGCAGTGCTGCCCCCCCTACCGTCCACCGCCAGCAGTAGCAGCGCTGCCCCCACTGCCAGCAGCAGCAAAGCTGCCCTCACCGCCACCACCAGCAGAGCTGCCCTCACTGCCACCAGCAGCAGAGCTGCCCTCACCGCCACCAGCAGCAGCAGCAGCACTGGCCACCACCCGCATGGCTCTCATGGCCTGAACCAGGCTGCCGAGGTCAGAGACGAGGCTGGGGGAGAGGATGAGGACAAGCCAGGGAAATCGTACAGTACATTAAAAACTCATATACTTATAATTTCAATTATTAAATTTTTTAACCTCCCTCCCTTCATGAATTTGTGACAACATTCAAAGACGCGCTACTACGACAGAGGAAGAAACTAATGAAACATATATAGGATTGACCAATGGTGGTGTAAAAAACACGGAAACAAGAGTGACAGAAATTTGACTGGAAAATTGAAATAGGCCTATATTTAGCACACTAACATATAGTACATGCCTGAGTAATGGGCTAAATATAGGCCTATTTCATTTTTCCAGTCAAATTTCTGTCACTCTTGTTTCCGTGCTTTTTACACCACCATTGGTCAATCCTATATACCAACAACTTTCTCGTTAGAGAATGTTTTTATTTACTTGTTCACCTATAAGTACTTCAAATCCTGACAGTCCTACGTTAATATTGCCACCCTCACAAATTCTTCCTAAATCATCAGTTTCAAATGAACAATCGTTGCTACCCATGTGCCCTGCACAAACTAGTAACTCTCATCAGGATGATATACCATCTCCAGTTAAACCTCCACTTGCAAAAAGAACCTCATCAGACATAAGGTTAGTTTTGTAATACACATGTATCCTTACTAGCTTATTATACATAACCCTCCCCCTCCCCTCAGTGAACCTTCACTGTCAACACTTACTACCAGCACACGCCATGTAAACAAACGTGAGGCAGCTGATAAAGAGTATCTCAAAAATGTTGAAAGAATGAAGACCCAGTATGCCAAGAGGAAACGACATCAATGCAATACCTATACTGTGCAGGAGATACTGTTACAGTACGGGTACCCAAAGATGAGCGGTCATCAACCGACATGCCACGTCTGCTGTGCTATGTTAATGAAGTTAGACATGATCTTTACCAGCTACAGTAAGTTACTTGTGAATTTTGTATGTCAAGGTAGTTACTTGAAACTATCTGGACATGGGTTGTGTCTAGAGGTTTAAAAAATTACTGCTTTGAGTTAGAAATTTGGAGTGCATGCATGTGAACATGGCATCCTATCTAACTGGTATCCAAGTGGCGAGCTAATGCCATTTAAGGGGTCTGTACCATTTCCATACAATAAGGACCATTCCAAACTGCCTACCATAACACTGAGAGAAGCTGTTCAGACAGGAAGAGACAAGCTGAAATGTATCTGCAAGAAAGGTTGTAAAGATAAACATTGTGCTTGTAGAGCTGCTGGATTTAATTGCAACAGTCATTGCCACCCGAAATCCAAATCATGCACCAATCAAATGGAGTCAAACTGTACAATAACTGGCATCACAAAACTTGAACAATCTACCACTAAAAAGGCCTACCAAACTCAACCAAAAAGTGGAAAGGTTCCTGCAAAGAAAGCTACAGCTACATCTGTTGAAAAACTAGATGAAGCTATGAAGCAAGGTAAATGGTTTGAAGATGCCCACATAAATAAAGCTGTGAAATGATTTAGAGCCAGTTCCCATCTTTGGCACGATTTTACAACTCTTTATTAGGTCAGAACCTTTCCTTCCCAGTAACTAATCAAGCATTCATTCAAATAATTCATGTAGAAGGAAATCACTGGATGCAATCGAACACATATCATCTGATTGTGTAAATATTTATGACAGTGTGCACAGTTCTGTGTCTACTGACACAAAATTGCAAATAGCTTCCTTGCTTTGCACTGGTAATCAACGAATAACATTGAAGGTGCAATTTCAAAAAGGAGCTTCAGACTGTGGTGCATACGCTATAGCATTTGCTACTGATTTGGCTAATGGCAACAACCCAGCTAGTCGTGAGTATGAACAGACTAAGCTACAGTCACATTTTCTTGAAAAAGAACAGATTATACCATTTCCATCGAAGCCAATAAGCCAGGGAAGCCCAAATCAGAGTACATATATATATTCTGCACATGTCGTATGCCAGCTGAAGCTGACACACACGTACCATACGCAAGGAGTGGTATCACAAGTCATGTGAACATATTCCTGATGCAGTATTTAGAGATCCAAATTGTGACTGGAAATGCACTATGTGTGCCAAAGGATGAAATGAATCGCCAGGGATACACACGCATGTATACAATTCATGGGTTGGTGTGTTGCATGTGTTTACTTTAAACTTCATGCCAGAATAAGGCAGTTCACAAATTACGCAACTTAACTTTCGTTGCGCAATTTATAAACGGACCGTGCATAGTACGATTCACAGTTTGCGCGACAATTCATAAATTGTTGCGCAAATTATGAATTCACAAATTGTGCAGCGCAATTTATAAATTGCGCAAATTCACAATTTGCGCTTATTTTTATCAGTGCTATTTCAAAACGATCAATTTTTCCTGGTAATCATTTAGACAGCTGTTGGCAGGCTACTGTTAAAAATTGAAGATGGAAGGCGAAGGCATTTTTGTGTTATATTGCGTCAAAGTGTTCTAGAGGCTTAGCAAACGGGAGTAATGAAATCATTATACATGCAACGCTAGAGTTTGCTGACTTTTTACTTGTATGTCTTTGAGCTAGTGGAATAGTTCTTCACCTCTATTGTTGATGCATCGATTGGCTTAAAGTTGTGAAACTTCTGAGTTCCTGGTATCTGTCAAATCTATCACACAAAAGGCTTTTGCGCTCCTCGGGGTTAATGTATTCAAGTTCATTTCGCATTGTTTACTTGATGCTTGCGGCTTTCAGCTGCCTGTGCGGCTGATCCTGCCCTCACACTTGCTTCTGACAAAACAGTTGAGTTTAGCTATTATTATTATTATTATTGTTATTTGGGACAGTTCACGAGAAAATTGCACCACTCATATATTATAAAAATGTTATAAAAATGCATCACGCTTGCATCGCTATAACTTCCCAACGATTAACGCTATCGACATCCTATTTTCACCACTTCATACTACACCATTTCTCTACAGTGAGTCTTGGACTATATCCGTGCCGACGTTCCTACGTGCGATACCCCCTGGGGTTCAAAACTACCATATCTTCGTGTAGGAGCGGTCAAATCGCTTCAAATTCGGTATGTAGGTAGAGAGGTCCTATACCTATCGATTTGTTCTGTTCGTTAATTTTTATGCCATCTGTTACGGAGATACAGTTGAATAAACTACGTGCACGTTTTCCCGCTTGATTCGCGCCAATGTAATAATCCCCGCCTCCCCATACATTGAGCGGAGCGCAATTTGCCCAAATCATTGGCGCGAAACGAGCGCGAAAATGTGCACGTAGTTTGTTCAACTGTATCTCCGTAACGGATTGCATAAAAATTAACGAACAGAACAAATAGATAGATATAGGACCTCTCCACCTACAAACCGAATTTGAAGCGATTTGATTACTCCTACACGAAGATATGGTAGTTTTGAACCCCAGGGGGTATCGCACGTAGGAACGTCGGCACGGATATAGTCCAAGACTCCAAAATGCATTTTACTGTAGAGAAATGGTGTAGTATGAAGTGGTGAAAATAGGATGTCGATAGCGTTAATCGTTGGGAAGTTATAGCGATGCAAACGTGATGCATTGTTATAACATTTTTATAATATATGAGTGGTGCAATTTTCTCGTGAACTGTCCCATTTGTTGTATATCACTTAAATACATAACAGAGATGTCTTTGTTGATTTCTGTCACCAGGCCCATCTTGGAGTTCACGTTGAAGTTGGTAGCAACTTGACACCCGATGGTTCTCGATCCCGCCCAGCTGATGTTTTGGTTCGTGATTGGATTACTGGCAGATTTGCTGCCTTTGATTTCACAGTGTCTTCCCCCCTCTCTGTTGCCTCACTTAATCAAGCATGCATCACATCAGGCTTTGCAGCTCTATCAGCCGAAACCCGCAAGCACAAGGCTAATGATCCCAAGTGCAGTGAGCTAGGGTGGGTGTGCGTTCCTCTGGCAGTCGAGACATACGGGAATTGGGGGAAGGGGCTAGGGACACATTTTCCCGTCTAGCAACCCGGCTTGCCATTGGGTCTCCCAGATCAAAGTGTACGAAGTATACAGCAAGCTTAATCTAACCTTGACCAGATCTATTGTGAGAGCAATAAGGTCCGGACTCTCGTATCTTTATCTGTAGGTATATTATTATAGGTTTGCATTCTTGTATCTCATGTATTTGTATTTGTGTATTAACAATAATAAATTATTATAATAAATATACAGCAAGAATACGTGAACATGGATTATACACCAACAGTTATGATTATTCTAATCATTATTCAACATAGGATTGTTATTATTGATTGATTTATATAATTACATCTATACACACAGGCATACTGGTACAACAAATCAATAAGATGGTGGCATTAACCTGGTAAGGATAGATGTGGCATTTGCCCTAACCAGTTGTAAGTTAAGGCGGCCATAAATGTCATTGATGGTAACAGATCTAGGTTTGCTGCTCAGGGTCGTAATTCTTGAGTCAATTGTGGAAATATCAGTTTTGAGTGTCATGCACGCACGTGGTGATTGCCTAGGCCTAGTCTTATAGCCGCAATAAACAGACTGTCAGACTTGCTTGTTGTCTAGATTGAAATAGATATTCTACATTGGCCATGGTCAGTAGAACAGATCTATGATGAGTATTTTGGGGTGTGGTTAAAGGGTTAAATTTTTAGCAATTTCAAAGCAATATTGAGCTGTCGTCCATGTTGAAATAATGTTTTTTACACAAGTGAAGGGACTATCAATGTCAGTACGTTTCAGAAAAAAAAGTATGTGTATTGAGACACGCAAGGTTTTATCTGAGGGCACCTTTTTTTCTCAATCAAATTCATTTTGTTTACATACCTTCCAAGTGGTGTTATGTAACTGTACCCACCTGTGGGTTTATCAAGTAGCATGACTCCTTATTTGGGCAAGAGTGGACGTTTTTTTTTTTCTCTACGAAATGTTTTGTGTCCTGTCGCTCTTGATTAACTATTGTCGTGACCTGTTCAAGAAGCATCGGCGCCTGCATACATTTCACCTTCGAGTTGCATCAGAAAACTTATAGCAGAATGTCCGTCTCTGTCTTTGCGAAGTGGAGACTTGCTGTGTGTAAACTCTCTAAAAGATTTCCGAACGAGCAGGGCCTAGCGGTCTTTTCCAGGAATGTGCAGTGCCAAGTGGTGGTTTATTATAATCCTTGTACAATATCAATTCGCAGCTTTGGTTCTAGCTCAATTGATGGCTGTATGTGTGTGTGTGTGTGTGTGTGTGTGTGTGTGTGTGTGTGTGTGTGCATGTGTGTTTGTGTGCATGGTGTGTGGTGGTGTGTGTGGTATGTGTGTGTGGTGTGTGTGCATTGTGCATGGTGTGTGTGCATGGTTGTGTGGTGTATGTGTGTGTGGTGGTACGTATGTGTGGTGTGTGTTTATGAGTTTGTATGTGGTCTTCAAGTGTAACACACACACACACAAACACAAACACAGAACATACACATGAGGAGGTAATCAATACCAATAGCACAAGAAGTACATATAGCTGCTTCACTAATAGAAGCTCCATCAGCGGCTACCTTCTACTCTTCAACACACCCCACCAGGCCATTACACACCTCTCTCCCTCCCTCACCCAGGTGGACACATCCATATAGGGTCTACTTCATAGTGGGCAAACCACTTACTGTTGACATCTCTTCTGATGTCGAAAATCTTGATCAGGTGATCCCTGGCAGCGCTTGTCAGCCAGTTTCCATTGTGGTTCCATTTCCCACACATCACAGTAGCCTTGTGGGCATGGCTAAATTTAGAAAGGATTGTGTGAAAGTGAAACTGAACTCTCATATGCTATCCTGCAGAAATATGATTGCACAGTTCTTGGCTATGACCACATGCATGCATAATGCTCATGGTCACACCCAGAATACTGCAAAGTGGGGATGGGCACCATAGGGACACATCTTGCAGGCACTCAGTCCAGCCCTGAGGACCCAGAGCTTCACTGGCTGCTGGTAGACGTTGCTCCCTGACACAACTAATCCTTTTGTAAGGGTGCCAGTCCAAAGACTTCACATCTGCTGGTGGAGGAGTGGTTAGGTGAGAGGGAGTACAGGGAGGAGGCAAAGAAGAAATAAATCAGCAAGGTAAGAGGGAGTGAGATGAGGAGTTACAAGAGGTGAGAGGAAAACACCAAATGGTTGTTTGACTACTGCTACAGACTACCAGGCCAAGCCACTGTGCATGCTGATGTTTTAGTAAAACTGATTTCCAATGAAAAGAAGCATGTACAAAACACCCCCACTGATGATTGAGTACGACATCACTCCCACCCCACCATCACCCCTAACCCTCCTTCAGATCATGAATCTTAATGTTCCGATATTTGATTTCTGCTTAACCCTAACCCATAACATGCAGAAATGTTAAAAACACTCTCCACGCATACAAATATACACACAAAAATACTCCAGACACACACACATGCACACACACACCAAACACACACATACACACACACACACACACACACACAAACTCCTCTAGCATGAGATGTCCAGTTCCAATCTATAGTCTGTCCAGATTGCCCAAACACTGAGTCCATCATCAGACAGTCACATGTTTTCAGGCGCCAGCCTGGGACGCTACATTGCATCCTCTTCAATTAGATGTGTCCACACATCTGGAAGAGTAATTGGGTCCCCATAACGTTCAGGTGGTTTTGTTCTCCTTGAAGATCGTCAAAGTCCGGCTGGCACTGCATCTCTGAGGTTATTAGCCTCAGGTGGTATCGGGAGGGCTGCATTTGGTGGTACGGCATGTTGGTGGGGAGCATCAATCACAGGTGGTGTAGGAAGAACTGCAATTGGTTATTGGTTGATCTCTACTGCATCTTGCAGGGTGATGACAGGTTGGTCCATCTCAGTGAATTCAAGTTCTTCCTCTTCCTTTTCCTCTGCAGTGTCCCCACTGTGCTCCATATGCTCTTCCTCATTCACCACCCTCTCAGCAGGTGGTACATTGCCTAGAGGTGCTGGCTTGAGGCGATTAAAATGAACAACACGTTTACATCGTGGTCGAGCACAATCCACAATACGATACACACTTGGTGAAATAGCCTTCCCCACCCTATAAGGCCCCTGCCATGGTTTGTGCAATTTTCTCGACTTGCCTCTTGGTACTGCAGGGGAGTGAAGAAGAACAAGATCACCAACACCATAGGGACTACCTCTCACACCACGATCATACAAGTCTTTTTGATGGATCTGTTTTTGCTGAACATGCTTAATCACAGCCTGGTAAGATCTTTCAAGACGGCCCTTGAGAACCCTGGTATACTGAGTAACTGAATCATGTGATGCCACGGGTAATGAATAAAGAACGTCCTCAGGGAGGCGGGGGTTGCGCCCAAACATGAGCTGGAATGGTGTGGTTCCAGTAGTTTCCTGGACACTTGTTCTATATGCCAGAAGTTGCGTTGGGAGAGAAAGGTCCCAGTCATGTTCATCAGCCACTGTAGTGCTGAGCATCTCCAGTAGGGTCCTATTAAATCTCTCCACAAGTCCATCGGACTGCGGATGATAGGGTGTTGTTCTTGTCTTTGTGACTCCAAGAAGGTGACATATCTCTTGTATCACTTTTGCTTCAAAATTCTTTCCTTGATCTGTATGAATTGAATCAGGCACACCAAACCGGCAGATAAATTCATTAACCAACACCTTAGCTATAGACAATGCCTCCATATCTGGTAATGGATATGCCTCTTTCCATTTTGTGAAATAGTCACCAACCACAAGTATATAACGATTACCTCGAGGTGTTTCAGGTAGGGGACCCATTATATCCATCGCTATCCTCTCCAAAGGTCGACTTGCATGGCTGACTTCAAGAGGTGCTTTATTTCTTGGAGGGGACTTTCTGGAGTTACAAGCAATACAGTTAGAGCACCACTTCACAACATCACTTTTCTGCCCAGGCCAATAAAACCGCCTACGAATCTTCTCCAAGGTTTTCCTGACCCCCATATGACCCCCTATTTTTGAATCATGCAATCCAACCATGATCCCTGGTATGTGTGTAGGAGGGATAACTAACTGCAAGTATCGATCTTGACCACCTCCTGGGATATCCTCCCACTGTCTGTAGAGAATGCCATCTTTCAACAGCAGGTTTTTGCACTGAGTCCAGAGGGATTGGAGTTGCCAAGTCGAATCCTTTGGACATTGTTGGGGTACTGATCCTGACTGCAACCAGGTAAATAACTTGCTCTAGGTCCGTATCTGCTCTCTGAAAGTCTGCCACCTCTTGGTTTGTCCAGGCTGGCAACAAGAAAATATCACATACAGGAAACATCTCATCAGTCTCCAATTCAACCTCCAAACCACACTGTCGGCACTGTCCACAAGAAAGTGAATCTGCATTACAATGCTGCTTGCCAGGGCGATGTATAACTTCATACTGGAACTCAGCCATGGTCTCCAACCACCGAGCCACCTGGCCTTCAGGTTCCTTAAAATTGTGAAGCCAGCATAGAGAGTTATGGTCTGTTCTCAAAAGAAACTTCCTGCCATATAAGTAAGGCCTAAAATGGCCGAGATCCCCACACCAATGCAAGCATCTCCCTCCGAGTAGCACAGTATCTTTTTTCAGTGTGTGTGAGTGTTCTACTTGCATAAGCAATTACGTGCTCCATACCATTGATGGTTTGAGAAAGAACTGCCCCCAAACCCTCTCCACTGGCATCAGTATCAAGGACAAAACACTTACTGAAGTCAGGCAACGTGAGGACAGGGGCAGAAATAATGCTTCTGTAAATTCAGTTGTCCACTGCCAGGGTTTTCCTTTGTGTATTAAAGCATGCAAGGGAGCAGCCACATGTGCAAAATTTTTAATGAAACGCCTATAGTACGATGCCAGGCCCAAAAATGATGATAACTCCTTAGAGGTTGTTGGAATAGGCCAGTTGGAAACACATTTCACTTTCCCTGGATCTGTTTCAATGCACTTAGCCGATACTACATGCCCAAGATAGTGTACACTTGTCTGCAGTAGGTGGCATTTGGAAGGTTTGACCTTAAGCCCAGCCCACCTCAGTCTAGAAAATACATCCCTTAGCAATGCCAAATGCTGTTCAACAGTTTTGCTAAATATTATTATATCATCCAGATACACTAAACAGGCTGTCCAATGTAGACCACTTAATACCCGCTCCATTAATCTTTGGAAGGTTGCTGGGGCATTACAAAGGCCAAATGGCATGACCCGAAACTGGTATAGCCCATAAGGTGTTGTAAATGCAGTTTTTTCTTTACTTTTAGGGTCCATCATTACTTGCCAATACCCACTGGCCAAATCTAGAGTTGAGAAAAAACATGCACCACCCAAAGCATCCAATGATTCATCAATTCTGGGCAGAGGCTGTGCATCCTTGCGTGTGCAGTCATTAAGTTTACGAAAGTCCACACAAAACCTTGTCTTCCCATCTTTTTTCCTTACAAGAACCACAGGCGATGCCCAAGGACTGTCGCTAGATTCTATTATCCCCCTGGATAACATGCTATCAACTAACTCACTCACTTCTTTGTGCTGGTGAAATGGGAGCCTTCTTGCGTGTTGACGAATCGGTTGGTTATCTCCAGTGTCAATTGTATGGAACGATAGGGAAGTTTGTCCAAGGTCATCGTCCGATTTTGCAATGACATCCTCAAACTCCTGCAGCAATGCCACTCCCTGCGATTTGTGGTAGCTGGAGAGGTGTTCTGTATTCTGCAACATCAGCTCAATGAGGTGTGCACACTCGCTGTGGCCTACATGTCTGTTGGACTTAGTGGATTCAATACTACAGACAATATCAGAATCCGTGACTGGCTTGATCACGCCCACTCTAACATCCTTGTTAACAACCACAGGAGCCGGACCAGGGTTGAGGACCTGAACAACCACAGGAGCCGGACCAGGGTTGAGGACCTGAACTACCAGATGATTGCAACTCACTTGCGACAATGACCGCGCCACCAAAAGCCCGTGATCTTCCATGAATGTGTCCAGTGGCTCCAACAAAACAGCACCTGCTTCCTTTTTGTCAAGGGCAGAGGCAGAAATGTACATCTGACAGCAAGCTGGTACAGTCACCGTTTCCGAAACGCTCACAAAACACACATCTTCTGCTACCCCTGTATGATTAAACTGCACTATTTTCCCATCATTGACAAAGGTATGTTGTCGTAGATCTACTACACACGCATGTTTTTAAAATCAAAAAATCAACCCCTAGTATACACTCTTGAGTGAGATGCTTCGTAACAAGCACCATATGCCTTCTAGTCACCCCTCCTATGGTTATACTTACTTCACCTTGCCCCACCAACTCCAACTTCTCTCCATTGGCTGCAACAACAGAGTGAACCGGTTCTTTGATTGTCTTTGGAGATTGTTCCACACGTCTTCACGAACCAAAGTGACAGCCGAACCTGTATCTATCAATATCTTTACAACAAGCTTACCAAGCCTTCCATCAACTGACAAACAAGACCCCACGGCTGCAGTTTCGACTGAGGTCTTTAGTTTTGCACAATTTCGTTTAATATGACCACGCTTGCCGCAGTACCAGCACACGACGTCATCGCTTCTTTTCCGCGATACAGCGTCGTTCGGGCGTGATCTCGGATAGGTTCTTCCATTGTTCGTAGCTGCCAGCTGTAATTTCAACGTCTCAATCTGCTTACCGAGCTGTTCCACTTGGGTTGCCAGACGACTTGGTCTTGTAGCATTAGTTATAGCAGCAACAGCCTCGCTCTCGCTTTCGGAGTCATCTTCTTTACCAACCGCCATCGTCTCCACCTTAGCTGAAGCACCGTGTAGTCTTTTTTGCGACTCTTCCACTCCCTGATATTGGCCAGCCAGCTGCAATGCTTCGTTTAGTGTCTTTGGTCTTTCACGCATTAGTCTTAGCTGAACGGTAGAGGAACGAATACCACGAATAAATTGATCTCTTGGACGAGTTCGTTCAACTGTTCTCCCGGCCAATTTGGATAGGCTTTGTCGGCCAAGGCTCGAAGCGTCCCCGCGTACTCTGGCAGGCGCTCTTCAGGTTTTTGAGTACGCTGCTGAAATTTAAACTGCCATTCCAGGTCGTTACCCTCCGGGTTGTATTGATCCATTTTAAGCACTTTAATACCGCGCTATATTCTGAGCTTCCGTCAAATCCTTGCTGGTTCGTCATCCAAAAGAGGAAGAACCTCACCTGTCCACTGGTCTTCTGCTATTTTTGCCTGACGGGCATAGAGCTCGAATCTCTTGCGCC
Organism: Ephydatia muelleri; assembly: GCA_013339895.1. Lineage (NCBI taxonomy): Eukaryota > Metazoa > Porifera > Demospongiae > Spongillida > Spongillidae > Ephydatia > Ephydatia muelleri. Next base: position 1,694,509 of record JABACO010000020.1, on the reverse strand, counting down.
ACAATACAAGATCCGCTCCTGCTGAGAAACGGGAAGGGGGTCGTAAACTCATCCTTACTACTTGCGCCTGTCCCGACGGAGTGCGCGAGTTGCTGGGAGTAGTGGGTGCCTGCACCTCGCTACTTCGGTCCTCCATTCCGCTTCTGACACCAATGTAGTGACCCCTGACTCAGTAAGTAATAGTGACAGGTAAGAAAGACAATGGTAGTACCAAAGGTATACAGCATTTATACACATATATGCACATGCGCACAACATATAGGTCAGAGTCCATCATCATGCAGACAGTCACATGTTTTCAGGCGCCAGCCTGGGACGCTACACACACAACACATACACACATGCACACACATACAACGTATACTACACACATGCACGCACACATATTATACACACCATCATTCACCTCACACTGTCTACCCATACATGTGCACACACCTACACACATACCACACACTCACATGTACACAAACACATACACACACATACCACACACTCATCTGTACACAAACACATGCACACACACAACATGCACACATGCAAACAGCCACCGGTACATGCAAATACACACACAAACGCCCTCTTAGCTCTGTCCAGTAATACGAGTCCAGTTCATATGCAGAAATCAGCGGTCACCAGGAAAGTGATGGTGTTCAAAAAGACATCCTATAGCATGTGTTCCATTGCTAGTACGTAGGGGTAGTGTGGTTTGAATTTGTGTTGAATTTATAAGTACTAATGGTTCGGATGTATTCAAAACAAAGATGGACTTACACCTATTTAAATGTATGAAAAATGGTTACTCTTGAATTTAATTAACTAACCGCAAGTTATAAAACATTTGCCACCTCATTTTTACGTGTAGAAAGGTTGTAAGGTGCAAACTGTGCAAAAATATATATACTATTACATTGAAGATTTCAGTTCGGGAAAGCAAAACATAGCTTCCCATTTACATGTACACATAATCAATGTTTTCTGACCTAATTACTGTATTCCACTGTTTTGTTTAATTCAATCTTAACGAAATATTGAGTTGCCACCCTTTATTATGATTTGAAGCACATTGGTACATGTTTTCATGCCATTTGTTTTTTCCATTACATAGATTTTTCTAGTTCGGGGAGCCTTTGAACAATGTTCGGTTACTGGCGCCGCCATCTTGACCATTATTGAATAAATAGTCGTCATAACAGAAACACGGCCGGGTTCATGTATGTACCTTTACATGAAGCTTTAAACTAAATAATTATAGTTAGGTTTATTAACTCACAAAATGTTCCCAAACTATTAGTGGCCACATCCCCGCTTGGCAGGGGCGGATCCATGCAGTATTTTGGTAATGGGGCAGGGGGGGGGGGGGGTGGGGTGTTCGAAATACAAGAACTGAGACGCGATTCGCCGAAGTGGCGCTCCGATTCTATAACCGTTAAAATTTGTTCAACCCCACGGATCCGCTACAGCAACTTAGGTAACACGTCACTTATGCGCATTTGAGAACAGCTAATTATAAACGGCTTTCTATCTGAAATTTGTGACCACGCCAGCTGGCGTGTAAGGTGGGAGATAATATAGTAAGGTCATCGTTGATTAATTAATTCATGTCGCAGACATGCAAATTGTCTGTTCAGAGCATATATGAGGGACTAGGCTTATATGGCTGCGGATCAGTCAGTTCGGTGTTGCATCCTTTAATTTCCCTCGCTTTTTTATTTGCAAGATCTATAGAACGTTTTGAAGCTGATCCTGATCCGATTCGATTATTATTTAATGTCCTATTAAAAATAACGTATTACCTTGCGTGATCGCTCTGCATGCAATACATACTCGCAGATCACCTTTGCACGAACATTAGGTTTATTGACAGTGTCACTTTTAACCTGGAGTCATCAATCCATTCAACCATGTGTATTTGATCATAAATCAACTGAACATTTATCCCAGTGAATTGTGAAGGACTATACTAGCTGCACAAAGATTATAGTGGTAGTAAACAGATGCCAATACCTGACCTTGTTATTGTCATAACCAGTAGTTGCAAGGAAACAATGCCTGCATACTATCAGCTGCACTCTGCATTGTATTCATATACCATATGCACGCAACCATTTGCATCATGCATATATTGAATGCGTGCACCAATTTAGGTGCACACGCACAGATAGTAAAAGTATGCAGGCCTCCTGCATGGGCAGCAAGTTAGTTCTAATCTCTTCATCATGCATTTACCATGCATGCAATTGAGAGCTATGCATGTGTATGGGTAAACTGCACTTCAAAGCATTCATTACCGCAGCGGTGCAGTCATGTTACCTTGCACCGTATTGTCTTGTATAATGCACAATTCACTTAACCTATATATATAATTAATCGCAGACTATGACAGCATAATTGGATCATGCACCATCAACCGCAATGCATGCATGCACGTATAATGCTCGTAACTAGTGAAATGAACAAGAAAAGCGTGGAAATTGTAACTGAGCGTTGTCCGAGGTTACCAGGCAATAGAGTCTATATAAAAATCACCGAGCTTTTTCATGTATACTGATAGAACTTACGTATAAGCGTTGAAACATACAACCACTTTGAAAGTAATGCCGCAAGTGCTACTGACAAAGAGAATGACATGAGGCATATCCCACTGGGTTCGAGCACGGATTGTAATAGTTAATAATCCTTGGTTAGAGCTACTAGCTGGTTCAAGTAGACAATGATAAATTAAAAGAACAGATCACATTGCACACTGCCATGAGGCATAACAGAGATATTTTGTGCACACATGATTTCTGAATGTTTGGTCAGTCCCTATCGGCATGCGTTGCATGATTTATTTACCAACTGACTTTTCACATATGCGTGGGCGTACCGCAGTCGCCACACCATCGCGCAGAAGCTTTGGCACTCTGTATTATAGACTTTCGTTATTTTACTATTTAATTATACCAGATTTAAATCAACACGTGAACCAAAGTTTCGTCGTAGACGTCATTAAAGTATTAACATGATATTTAAAAATCTTGCGTCATCTATTAAATACATTTATGAATAAATTTTACTAATTATGCGCGGTTGAAATTAATTTAAATGTCTTGATTTTAGTAAAAGGGTGCTTAATGCTTTTTCCATGAAAAATGCAAATTATAATCAAATCGATTTTTAGAGTATATTAAGCATGTTTGAAATTCAATGTGGAAAAAAACAACAGGATGACCGCGTATGTATGGGCCATTTCTGGATATGTCATTTCTATTGTCCGTTCAGCTCGTTGTCCAGCTCATGTGCATGCATTGCAAGCTCTTTGAAAACTATAGTACCATGAAGTCCAAAAACGAATACAACAACTAGGTATGTTTACTACATGCATCACACAGTTAGGCCTATACAGTTGTAGGCACGCTGGTTGTATGAGCTATTTCTATTGGTGGTAGTCTGGTAAATATATAAGAAAACGCAAGCCATATATGCAGGCCCGGGCCCACATAGCCATGCCCATGGGGGATCATACGCAGGCCCGAAGTTGACCACTGGTATCGCGGGCGTCCACTTCCCTGCTGAGGCTCGCTCTTTGTATCGAGCCCGAAAGTGGAAACGTATAGCACCCCCGGGTTTGGTATCGATGGGGCCAGAAAGGTACTCCCCCCCCCCCCCCCCCTTTTTTTTACAGCAGTCCTATTAATCAATGCCCCATGAGAATCTCCCTCGATCGGCCACTACGCGAACAGTGGCTGCCATTTATAGGATGCCAAACCTAACTTGAATACCAGCATATACTGTAGCGCACCGCAAGCGTCGATCGGAGAGAACATCTACGGTATACTTAGGCCCCATATACTAGGTATGCCGGTCAAGCTATGGTTGTTACGCACATGAGTGAGTCTGATTCAGGGAAGCATTGCAGCAGAGATACTCACGCCCGTTAAAAACGTCCATTACGTCATGCAATATTGATAATGGAGACATTCAGTACTAAAAGTGACTCAGGAACCTAGAGAAGTAGGCAAAAGAGTGTTGTATGGTAACATACACCTGCCTCAATGATCTGGTTAACATAATAATAAACGTTTTTACCACAACTATCACAGATCCTGAGAAAAATGTACAAACGTCTTGAAAAAAAACTAATTTTTATCAAATTTCTACAGGTGTCTATGGACGTGTTGTTTTAGGGTCATGGAACTCACAGATAGACCATGAAATTTTTTGTTTCATCAATAAAGCATAGCTTATGATGTGCTTCACTACGTTTTTGTCATTTCTATATCCTTTCCTGATTTAGGTTGAACAGAAATGCCATACATTTCAATGGACGCGTGCGCGGGAAATTAACGGACGTTTGCAATGACGCGCGTCAGGAATACGTCATGCTGGCAATGTTTTTGCAAACGTCCGTTAATTTCTCGCGCACGCGTCCATTGAAATGTATGGAGTAAGCTTCACTTTTGATCACCATAGATCAGGGAGAGCCGCTAGTGAAGGTCTACAGACGATGAATTGCATCATAACCTATCACTATGCGCATGTAACTCGACGCTACCGGTACCGTAAAAGAAGTAAAATAATATATAACGTAGAGAGAAAGAGAGGAGCTTAGCACACGTGTTAATGTACACACACAACTAGATAAAAAGTCACAGCGTAGCAAGAGTTAATTGATTAAACTGTTGTTTCAAGGTGTATAAGCCGGAGGGTTTGGTTTGTAAGAAGGAGGCGAAACCTCCTCGGGGGTGTAAGGCGGAGGGTTCGTTGAATCCGAGTCCTCAACCATCGTCATGGAAACCCCATCCTGCGTCATGACGCTCTGCAGAGGCGCGTACCTCATGCGTCTTTTTACGCAGCAGCACGCGACGGCGATGCACGCGATCAGTGCGATGACCCCGAGCGTGGGCAGGAGAACGATCATCACGTACACCCACACGCGGGGATTGCAGGAAGTGTCGATGTCCACGTTGGTGCCCCAGTCCCCATCTCCGGGTGCGCCGGCCTCGATCAGGACAACGTAGTCGCTATTGTAAGGGATATCCATGATGCACTTGGACGAGGGAGCCGCGGTGCAGGAACTATCCACGTCTTCTGATTGGAGTACGTACTCGGTCCGGTTGAACGTCAGCGTCACGTGCACTTTGGCATCGGCCCTGTACCCATTGTAAAGGACAAAGTAGTACTCGTCTTCCTCCGTAAACGATCGACTCAGAGTCGTGTTTGACGATCCACAGACGCTCGAATACGACGTATAGTTGTAAGAGTATCCAAGGTAGGTGTGCCAGTTCTGGAAATTGGTAAAGCCCTTGATGAGGTAGTAATAGACCTTCCCAGAGGTCAGACAGCTGGAGAAGGTGTAGTTGGAACCAGGGTACATGTAGAAGTTCCAGTACTGATAGTATCCAGACTTGAGCACCAGGCTATCCGTGATAGTGAAATTGTAGCGAACCGCCAACTTGGGTTCGTTTCGAAGGAGATATATGGAAGCGGAAGATGTGAGCGAAGGGTTCTCCAAGGTGACGCTGCTACAAAACACGCTCGAAACGTAATCGGTCCTCGTCTCGCCCGGAGCGTACCAGTCGTCCCATTTGTCGTTATTCCCGCTGAAGCGCACTGACACGACGGCGATGACGAGGAACAACAGCACGAGGCAGATAATACCCCCCACCACGCCCCCACGACCGGGTACCATTTCTCGCACCCGGGTCACGAACACATGACGCCTTGCGCCGCGGAAGATCCAAGATCCGTGTGCCGCGTTCCCCTCAGGCTCTGACATATTTTAATGCTCAGCTCAGCAGCTTACTACCCGAAAGGTAGTAGGCGTGGCTTTTAAGGCCATCTCGGCCCCAGCCTCATTTCAGGCACCATTAGTTATGAAATAAAACTATGACATATCAGTAAAATCACATGGTTATGTCAATTGGGTAGTTTCCACTGAATTTGGTATAACTCTGCTGTAACTACCGCAATCTGATATGGTCCATGTACAATTATCGTATAACTCTTGTATAACTATTTGTGTGCTTATCCCAAATGGTATGACCCAGCTGTTATCACTAAGCTGTTCTGTTGCCATAACTTGTTATAACCATACTTTTCCTGAGCACTATGAATGTACACATACAGACGTCATAGCTACAGGTGGATAATGTCCTGCTACCTTCCCGCAGCTGTGACGTCACAGCTACAGGTGGATAATGTCCAGCTACCTTCCCGCAGCTGTGACGTCACAGCTACAGGTGGATAATGTCCTGCTACCTACCCGCAGCTGTGACGCGGGCATGCCTGTCATAGGCTTATATCGTAGCTATAGACTGGTCATCACAAACATTTCATTTATTCTACGTGCACTTCAGTCTTATGTAGTATCCTAGAAGTATAGAGACAAGCATGCTAGCACTGTACAATGGCATGCACAGTTTCACAGACATTCAATTTTGTTTGTTTTCTGTTTTTTTGGGGGGCAATATTGGTTTCCAAAAGTACTCATATCTAATTAACAGAGCTCACTAGCTTTGATCAGGGGCTGAAATGAACATTCACACAACCATAGCTATAAGGTACTTTCATATACTCTTAATTGTATAGTCTAGTACATACAATTGGAGGTAGTTGAATTCATCATCAAACACAATTGAGGAAGGGTTGAATAATGCTCTAGACTTGCAAAAGTATGCATTTATACTATATATCATTCAACCATAGATGTGAGCACATCTGTTTTGATTCATGTACTCTTAACGCTGCAGACGTCTACCCATTCCCACAGACAGCTTTTCGAACACTTGCATGGAGGGACTTCATTTCTACCAGTAACAAAAGTGACTCCAAAGGAGTTGGGATTAGGCTTGTGCACCAGAGGTTAGGCATTCATTGGAACACACATACACATTTAGCACATGTGCACACAGACACATACTCCCACAGACACGGAAGGAAATGTCTAGGAGTGCATATTCAGTGTCATGCCTGACTGCCTGAATTGGTAAGGATTATACGTAAACAAATGCCATAATAGGAAAATTAAAAGAGGAAGGAATTACACGTTACTATGAAAAAGACCACTTGTCATCCATCTGATCATACCCACGGCAATGCAGGGACACAAATCTGTGCCAAAAAAAAACAAGTCACCTGACACACACACACACACATCTCCTTAAGGGGTGTAAGCCGGGGGATTGGGCTTGTAAGAAGGGAGCGTAACCTCCTCGGGGGTGTAGGGCGGCGGGTTGGGTGGTAAGGTTGTCTCTGGGTCCTCGACCACCACCTCCTGCATCGTGACACTCAGCAGAGGCGCGTACCTCATGCGTCTTTTTACGCAGTAGCACGCGAGGGTGATGCACGCGATCAGGGCGATGACCCCAAGCGTGGGCAGGAGAACGATCATCACGTACACCCACACGCGGGGATTGCAGGAGGTGTCGATCTCCACGTTGGTGCCCCAGTCCCCATCTCCGGGTGCGCCGGCCTCGATCAGGACAACGTAGTCGCTACTGTAAGGGATATCCATGGTGCACTTGGACGAGGGAGCCGCGGTGCAGGAAGTGACCACACCCCCAGAATGTGCCGAATACTCGGTCCGGTTGAAGGCCAGTGTCACTTTGACTTTAGCATCGGTCTGGTAGGGATTGTAGAGGACAAAGTAGTACTCGTCTTCCACCGTGAATGATCGGCTCAGGGTCTTGTTTGACATACTCGAATATGACACCGAATCCAGCGAGTATCCGTCAGTGCGATGCCAGTTCTGGAAGTTTGTTTTTCCCTTGATGAGGTAGTAGTTGACCGTTCCTGAGCTCAGATAGCTGGAGAAGGTGTAGTTGGAACCAGGGTACATGTAGAAATTCCAGTACTGGTAGTACCTAGAACCGAGCACCAGGCTGTCGGCGATGGTGAAATTGTAGAGTGCAGTCAACTTGGGTTCGTTCCGGAGGAGATATACGGAAGCGGAAGATGTGAGCGAAGGGTTCTCCAAGGTGACGCTGCTACAAAACACGCTCGAATGGTAACCGGTCCTCGTCTCGCCCGGAGCGTACCAGTCGTCCCATTTGTCGTTATTCCCGTTGAAGCGCACTGACACGACGGCGATGATGAGGAACAACAGAGAGAGGCAGACGATAGCTCCCACCATGCTGCCACGGCTAGGCCTCCTCTCCCATGTTACTAACACGAATCTGTTTGAACGTCCAATGCCACGAAACCAGTTTGCCCAAGAATCGCGGGCGGTGTTTCCTTCTGACATTCGTTGGTTCTTCCACTAAGCACTTTCAAATACCGTAACAACGGTATTCTATTATTGCCTTGTTAGCATGACGTCGTTAGGGTAACAGACTCGTAAACAGCTAATTATTGCCGCTACAAAGATTGACAGTAGACAGTGCACCGTTAAGCACTTGGCGTAAGAGTGAAACGCGCAATACAAATAAAGAGCCTTATTTCAACTGCAGATGCTCATCTTTTGCAGTTCCCCTCCCCCCCCCCCCCCCCCCCCCAACTTATTAACATGAATGTATACAGTGAAAACCAAATGTCTCATGGACCTAGCCTATAGGCAGGGCTTAGCCAACACTCCTGTTTGGTGCCAAGCTAGTCCCCCTCTAAAACAAATAAGGAGGGAGGAGGGAAGGATGCTGCCGTCGAGAATTCAAAGTTGTATCCAAACCTAAAAATTTACCTTAATTATAGTATTTCATGATACGTTGAGGGCAAGCGCATGGTGACGTTTTAATTTGACGCTCTTTACATTAGGAGGGAGAGGTGAGGGTGCCTCCCTTCTTTCTGTTATGAAATAATATTATTAGTTCTAGAGGGGCAACAGCGTGGCACCAAACGGGAGTGTTGGCTACGTTGGATAGTTACTAAAGGAGAGGGTACCCCTCCCTCCTTATGTAAAGGCTTTAAAGGGCGTAAGTCATCAACCCCATGATGTACATGTACACGTACAGGGGCTCTAGAGAAGAAGAAGCTATATATAAAAAGGCAGTGGAAGATAGGCGAGGTACATTTACTCCTTTCGTAACATCCGTTGATAGGCTTCTCCACAGAGAGGCAGAACATTTTTTGAAGCAAATAGCTACCAGCATAGCAGCAAAATGGGAAAAATCATATGCAGAAACGTGTGCATTCGTCAGAGCTCGACTTTTATTTGCCCTGGTTCGAGCATCAAGCTTATGTCTAAGGGTAAAGTGGAGGAGTGGACTAGGCTTTGATGATGGGGCATCACTTCCTACAGTCATGCAATAGGCTTTAGCATTTTTTTAGCATTCTTTGTCTTTCTTTGAATGTTATTCTTGTTTTGTAATTCTTTCTGTGTACTTGAAAGGCACTCTGAAAAACATGTACACGTACACGTAAATGATAAAATTAAGCGAGGGGAAATGTATAAGTGCCAGTACTTTATCCATATGGCTGATGCGGGTCACTAGTTCGTGCATACGCTATTTCTGCTGATCAAACCGTTTCCACAGCAAAGTTTCCACAAGAGCATATTCATAGGTTTGCGCACGTGATCATAACGAAACGGGGAACCGGGACTGGTCTAATTAAGTATAGTGGTTTGGTGGGTGTGTTTGGATAAAAATCAGAAAAATGGCCGAAACGATACCGTTCATAGTTAGACTCTAAAAGTTTCCAAGCACTAGAAGCGAGCTCTGGCATAAATCTGGTAAGGCGGAGTTTTGTGAGAGACTTAACGTACGCTTTGCGTCAATGTCAGACACCTAGGTGTCATCAGTGTGTTTAATCCGTGTATGCCTGCGTTCTTGGCAGCGCGACCGTATGTATATGTATATGTTTCTATGTACGTTTGGTTACTTGTATGCTCGGCGTAAGTTAAGTTCGATGTAGATCCAAGTATGTAATATACTGGAGGAGCCATCGTAAGACTCCGGCGTATCGTTAAAAGCACGGTGACGGTGGGAAAGGTTGTGCTTCGATTTCACCATGTACTGCTGCAACAATCCAACCCCCCTTCCCCACCCCTTCCTCGTCATTCAGTTGTTACGTCATTACTGCCCTTTGCCCTCTGTAGTGAGTCATTATTGTGCGACCTCTCTCCTTGCCCAATATTTGTGAACTAGTGACTTTTTCTCCCTTATGCACACACACATACACTCACATTTACAAACATCACATGCACACATCGCACTCATGCTTACATGATCACACACACACACGTACACAAAGTACAAAATCACTGGAGGCCATGGCACAACCATACTCTGGCTCAGAGCTGCACGCTGCGTGCGCCGACGGCAATCTAAGCAAGGTCGAGCAGCTGCTTTCCGACAAGAACCTTGCGAATGACACCATCAACAATCTAGTCCACGACGAGGGCTTTGGCTCCGTCATTGGCCCCCTCCACCTGGCGGTCGAGGGGGGCTACAAGGACGTGTGCGAACTGCTCCTTCAAAATGGAGCTGATACGGGGGTCCTGGACGGGGAAGGCTACGCCCCCCTTCACATCGCCTGCAATATAGGGAACGTGGAGATCGTGAAGGTCCTCCTGCAGTATGGCGCCGACCCACAGTGCATCAACAAGAACTCAGGGGCCACCTCCCTCCAAGAGGCCGCATGCAGCGGGTCCCTGGAGCTGGTCGACGCCCTCCTCGGCTGCCTCAAGTCCCGGGATTTCATCCGCGTCAAGGACAACAAGGGCTGGGCACCCCTCCACTTTGCCTGCCACTACGGCCACGCTGCTATAGCCAGGCGTCTCATCGAGCAAGGAGCAGACCCCAACGACACTATAAAGATCGGACGGACGGCTCTCCACCTCGCTGCCTTTGAAGGGTTTGTGGAGGTGTCCAAGGTCCTCCTCGAGAGTAAGGTGGATGTCAACGTGCAGGACGAGGACGGCTGGACGGCAATCATCCTTGCCTCGCAGGAGGGCCACCCCGACGTTGTCAAGGTGATCTGCACCTACGCGCCCAACTTTGCCCTCACCAGCAAGACGGGACGCAATGCGATCCACGCCGCCTCCTTCCACGGCCACCTGAAGTGCGTCGAGCACATCGTCGATGCAACTGACTGCACCCAGCTGGTGGCGTCTAGAGACAGGGACGGCTGGACCCCGCTCCATCTCGCTGCCCAGGAGGGTCACCTCGAAATCGTGACACTGTTCCTCTCGAGGAACTGCGAGGGGGTGGACGCAAACGTGAGGGCCAACAATGGCCGCACCCCTTTGCACAACGCCGTCCTCAAAGGCAGGACTCAGGTGGCCTCCTATCTGCTTCCAGCACGGAGCGAACATTGCGGCCAAGGACACAAAGCAGTGGACACCGCTGCACGTGGCCTGCCAGCATGGCTATGACCAAATCGTGAGGCTCCTTGTCGCGAGGGGCGGGGAAATCAACGAGACCATCGACAGCGGGCGCAACAGTCTCCACTTGGCTGCGTTCGAAGGGCATGCCTCTGTGGCCGAGTTCCTGCTGGAGAAGGGCATCAACTACACGCTTCAGGACAAGGATGACTGGAGTCCACTCCATCTGGCGGTGCAAGAGGGTCATGAGAAGATTGTCCAGCTTCTCCTGAACCAGCCCAAAGTCGATGTCAACGCTCGAGCGAAGAACAAGAGGATCCCTCTTCACTCGTCCTGCTACCACGGGAGGGCCAAGATTGCCCAGATGCTCCTCGACCACGGCTCCGATTGGACGATCAAGGATGAGAAGGGGTGGACCCCCGCTCCACCTCTGCTCCCAGGAGGGCCACCTGGAGATCGTCGAGAAGCTCGTCCTGCGGGGCGCGGATGCGAACGTGCAGGCTGACAACCTGCGCTCGCCGATCCACCTGGCCTGCATGAAGGGACAGAAGCACATTGCGGAGTACCTCCTCCGCCACGGGGCCCACATCGACATGAAGGACACCCGCCAGTGGACGCCGCTCTGCATCGCCTGCCACCACAACCACTACGACCTCGCCCACTACCTCATCAAGCAAGGGGCAACCGTGAACACGAGGATCGGCGGAGGACGCAACCCTCTCCACCTCGCCGCCTTCAACGGTTTCGCCAACATCTGCACCCTCCTGCTTGAGTGCAAGGTGGAAGCAGGAGCACGGGACAACGAAGGGTGGACCGCCCTTCACCTCGCCGCCCAAGAGGGCTCCTTCGAGGTGGTCATGCTCCTTGTCGACAGCGGCGTGGATGTCAAGGCATCGTCCAACAGTGGACGCAGGCCCCTGCACATGGCAGCCTCGTCGGGCCACACTGCCATCGTGGAGTACCTCATCGCCCGAGACTCGGAGGTCAACATGGCCGACGGGAAGCAGTGGACGCCACTCCACTCGGCGTGCAACAAGGGTCACCTGGACACGGCCCGGCTCCTTCTGGAACATGGGGCCTCGATCAACGCCGTGATCCAGATGGGGCGCAACTCCCTCCACCTGTGCGCCTTCAATGGTCACCGGGATGTGGCCGAGTTCCTCGTGGATAGGGGGATCGATCTGCACCTCAAGGACAAAGACGGGTGGACGGCACTCCACCTCGCAGCACAGGAGGGGCACATTGAGATTGTGAGACTGCTCCTGGAGAAAGGCTCCGACGCCTCCATCCAGGCCAACAACCTGAGGATACCGCTCCACCTCGCTGCCATGCATGGTCACGCTGACATTGTTGAGCTGCTTCTCAGCCACTGCCCACAGTCCGATGCTCTGGACTGCAAGCAGTGGACTCCCCTCCACTCGGCGTGCAACAAGTGTCAGACGTCCGTGGTTCGCGTTCTCCTCGATCACGGTGCAGACGTACACAAGATCATAGACACTGGGAGGAACTGCATCCACTTGGCAGCCTTCAACGGCGGGAAGGAAGTGTGCGAGATCCTGCTGGACCATGGTTGCGACCTCCTGGCCCAAGACAAGGACGGGTGGTCGTCTGTCCATCTCGCGGCCCAAGAGGGCCACCTGGACACGGTCCAACTTTTCTTGGATCACGGGGTGGACGTGGAGGTACGTTCCAACGACGGCCGCTCCCCCCTCCACCTGGCCTGCCTCAAAGGAAGGACCGAGGTGGTGCAGCTGCTGATCAAGTACGCGGCCAACTGCGACGTGGTCGACCTCAGCAACTGGTCCCCGCTCATCGACGCCTGCAACGGAGGGTTCCTGGAGCTGGTGAAGATACTGCTCAACCACCAGGTGAAGCTGGATGTCAAGACAAGCGGCAGACAGGAGACGGCCCTGCACCACGCCGTATACAATGGTCACGTGGAAGTGGCAGTCTATCTGGTCGACAAGGAGGCCAACTGCCTTGCATGTGACACGAGCGGACAGACGCCATTCCACGTCGCCGTGAGCAAAGGGTACTCCGCGCTCGTTCAGAAGATGGTGGAGGTCGGGAAGGTGTCCATCTATGAGAAGAACAGGAGTGGGGACACCCCCCTGAAGCTGGCCTGCGCCAATGGTCACATCGAGGTGGTGGCCTATCTCCTCCACAGGGGAGCCGTGCTCAATAACATGGTTGAGGAAGGCCAAGCGGCCCTGGAGGTGGCAAGAAACAAGGGCCACAATGACATCGTCTGCCTGCTCATCAACTCTGGATGCTTGGATGGCTGGTACGTTGGTTGAACCATAAAAGCACAACACATCAGTCTTAACCACAGCAAAAATGCTTTTTTTCGGGGAAATAGCAGAACACACAAGTATAGATCAAGAGTTCATACTGGGAATATAGCAGAATTGCATCTGAGATGGGATTTTTTTTCTTCTTTTTTTCCCCTTCTCCCTTTCCACTTTCCTGTGTGTATATCAAAGCCAATTCATTGATACATGTACATATCTACAGATAATGTAGAATGTATGTGCCAATGTGACTGGACTGCCTCTATGCATTGTTTTACATGCTTCTTTTCCTCCTATGTAAAGCGGTTAATCTTAATCTTGAGGGGTGGTATTGATGGGACTTGCTTGCTTACATTACAGATAAATGTGGGAGGTAGTATCCGAAGTGTTCATAGCTTCAACTTTGTTTTACCACATTAATGACCAGTGTGCAATTATAAGTCAATTGCTCCAAATACAAACAAGAATGTGTGTGCAGTGTCATGCACACAGACCTCACACGGCAACAGTGCTCTGAATTGGAGGTGGCACTTTCAAATGTTCTGCTTCCTTGGCTTCAAAGAAGGTGTAGGATAAGGTGATTGTGTCCACCTTGGCCATCAACGGGTCATCACTAAACTCAGGGTCAATGTAGAAGAAGACAGGCATATCCACCTGTAATATGCAGAGGCTAATGAGCACACATTTTTATATACTAACACACCGAGCACACAGAAAGAGCTTAAAAACTCAGGTGCAGCAATAATGCTGCACCTGTACGTATACATACCTTCACACACACATCGACACACACTACGCTCCAACTGAAGTGACTTTCCACAAATAGAAGACGTGCTTACCAAACTTATAGGTGACGGGGAAAAACCAGCCAAACCCCCAATTCACTCACCACTACCACTAACAGCTCCATCATCTTTACCTGTTCTTTTGGATTTAGTCTCTGTTCTTCAAAGCAAAAGCATTGAATTTTATTGAAGTACTGTCCTGCCTCAAATGGGATAACATTGTACGTTGATATTCCAATGACGGGGGAGTCGGTGGGATTGTATGCTGTATAGAATGCCAGAGCGGTCTCCCCAGGCACAACCTATTTGGGGGGGGGGGAGGAGAACAGTGTCTAGGAGGTGTGGCATGCAATCCTACAATATAACATAGTCACATTTCAATCTTATGTTTTTGATAACCACACCCCTACTCCTCCTCCATGACCTCAAAACGTAGCAAGGGCAAGGGGATGAGTTGGGTAACAAGTACTATGCTAATGAACAAGTAACTTAAAACAAACTGAAATCACACTTAAGCAAAGAGCATTTTTAGGTGACCTTTATCTCTCTCTGCTGCGGTTTGAACTGCCACTGCATTGTAGCACTGGTGTCGGCGTTGAACTTGATCGTAAGGAGACGGTCTGTCACGGGTTTCATGTGCTCAACTTTCCCACCGTGACCTTTCTTGACGGTGCCCCCGTAACCCGAGGCCTGGCAAAACAGCCGGTACAGAGGAACCGCAGCATACGACATGCCGACGACGGCCACCGCCAGTGCAACGACATACGTCAGTGTGGCTCGGTTGCCTTTTCGCCACGCAGAGTCACGTGCTGCCTGCGAAGAGAGGCTGCTGACTAGAGGCGGTCGAAGCACTGTCCAGTGTGTTAGTGTGCCACCAATTAGAGGCGCTGAGCGAGTGGTGAAGGCCTTTGAAAAGCATTTTGAATTTATGCCGCAGTATAGTCTTTTGAATTCACCTCCGCATGAGTTTGCTGAAAGGCGGACATTCCTAGCCAATCCAGTATCGCACAGCAGGCACCATACGCGCGTCATGAGGATTTCGCGCGCTCCTCGGGGTTAATTTATTAAAGTTTATCAACACCTGAAGTTTTTTTTTCCATGATTGAAAATCAGTGCACGTGTGATGGTGGTCCCATATCGTGCTACAACATACAGCAATGCCCCAACAAACAAGCAGAATGACCCACAAAGTAAACGTTGCAGAAAAACCATCGATGCTGGGAGAGTCTACCGGAGTTGTCGGAACTCCGAGAAGCAGTCTTCGACCTCCACTAATCATAGCAAAAGTAATAGTAGAAGCTATAAACAAGAAGAAGGAGGTTAGTGTTTGTGCCGTACTGTTAAGACCGCGCCACGATATCACACCTTTGCTCTAGGGAAATGCTGAAAATTACAGGAGTGTAATCGAACATCTTAACACTCCCAATATGAAGGTGAAATTGACGTCGGATCGTTTCTAGTTATTAACATTAACGTACACGCCTGTTTGTCGTGCGTTGTGTGTGTGTGTATGAAACCTTGCCTTCTTTCTCTCTCTCCCCCCCCCCCCCCACACACACACACACCCAGCCCATCATACTGAAAGGATGGATACAGGGACTGGATCTCTGTGTGTCCCATCTCTCTGCTGAGGATGACATCCTTGTAGGGGCAACCCTGGTAAGTGGGGTGGGTGGGGAAGGGTGTGTGGTTTATTTTACAATGGTCGCTAGCAACGAGTGCTGAGTCTGCAGTTGTTTACACAGAATGGATGCTGCATTAGCATAGACTTATCTGTAATGCATTTGATAATAGGTTGAAAACCGAAATTTGTTACTGTGAGTGTGTTAGTGGCTCATTTTAGTTTGCATGTTCTAATGAAAATGCTGTAATGCTGGTGTAGATTTCTATTAGCCCTTGCTCCTATACTTTGGTAACCCATTGTAACTATTTGAGCATGTAATTTTTGTACCTCTGATTTATTTCTGACATCGTGGTGTCATAAGCGTTGAACTCACATCGGCTGATGAAGGGATGTCAGATGACGAAGGTGTACGCAGTCCAGGTGCTTAGTTATGTAACGGGTACATCTGGATTGCTACCATTGGGCTTAGTCTATGCCAATTAATAGGGCAAGCAACGGGATAAGTGCCGAATTATGGAGGCGCGTAGTGAACTTTTTTTAATTGTCCTTTATTTAATTTCAAGACAACAGTTAGCATAGTGTCATTTTTGCTCATCGTTGTGGCGATGAACTGGCTTGTACCTCTTGACGCTTCAGGCATAGTTGGTGGGTGGGGTCATAGCCATGTGACAGATGTGTTATGCTTCAAAGCGCACTCCAATCAAAGGTGAATACCCCAACTATCTCCAAATATCAGCTATACGTTTGTACCCCAAACACCATCATATGTTTTACTGGTGGGATGGCCAGGGGGGGGGGGGGGGGGGGGGGGAGTCACATGTTGTCATGGTGATATTTCCCCTCTTAAACGCAGAAGCTTCCCTGGGTGGACAAGGACAGTGACGTGGTGGAGGCTTATATCACGTACCTGAGGAGCCTGGTCACAGCCCACACCTACTACCTAAGGAGCATCCTCCAGTCCTTGTGAAGGAGTTCCTCGACGCCTCCCACGCCACCCCCCCTACTTGAACGTCCACTCCGCCATGAAGGAGCTCCTCTCACTCGTCCCTGACTCGTTGTCCTGCCTCGTGGACGAGCTGAGACGAAGCATTCCATTCAAGACTAAGCCGGTGGCTGTTCAGGTGGGTGTGGCCTTCTCTTTCATTTGCCTTGGTGCGCGGGAGCAGGAAGGTGTGTGGCGCATGCCTGCAGGTTACAGAGCATTTTATGCAGGTGAACTGTGTGTGTGTGTGTGTGTGTGTGTGATCATGTGACAGCTGGCATTGTACTGTACAATCATGGTCATGTGATGAGGTTTGGAGTGGTTTTGGTTTGGTTTGAGAGTGCTACATGCATATGTGACTAGCTTGTGGCAGTTCTTGCATGGGGGGAGGGGGGGGGGGCATAGCTTTTCTAAAGTAACTAACCAATGTGGTAAAATACCCGGCAAGAGACTTGTGTTTTTGTGGGTTTTTGTGGGATGTACTTTAATCCATTTATTCTGCAACCTGAGTGTTATACTCCATATACCCACCATAAATCTATCACCACACCCATTTAAACTCACCACATCCATTCATACACCTGACACACATCCACCATTACATCTATCACACTATGTACCTTATCACACATTATGATTATCCAGTCCCACCTTCACCCTAACCCTCACTACCCTCACCCTCACTATTACCCTCACTGTTACCCTCACCCTCACTGTTACCCTCACCTTCACTACCCTCACCCTTACTGTTACCCTCACCTCAACCCTCACTACCTTCACTGTTATCCCTCACTACCCTCACTGCCCTCACTGTTACCCTCACCCTCACTATTACCCTCACCCTCACTACCCTCACCCTCACTGCCCTCACTATTACCCTCACTGTTACCCTCACCCTCAGCCTCACTGTTACTCTCACCCTCACCCTCACTGTTACTCTCACCCTCACCCTCACCATCATTGTTACCCTCACCCTCACTATTCTTTCATAGGAGGTATATGTGCGCAATGCCCTCTACGTCATTAGCTACTGCCCTGCCCTTTGTGAAGCCATTCTCAGACTGCTGTTCAATCACCTGATCAGCGTAGACGTAAGAGAAAGGTGTGTGTGCGTCATGTTCTAGTGTCATTCAAATTTGTTGGTTAGGTGGAAGTACCCAAGGAGCCAGATGAGGAGGAAGAAGTTCAGTTTGAAGTGGTATGCATTTATATCTGTATCGGTGTGGATGGGTGTGCACATGCCTTCATTGCATGCTGTGTGTGAGGGCATCTGTGTGTGTGTATGTATGTCTGTCTATACGTGTGTGTGTGTGGTGTGTAATGGTGTGTATGTATGTGTATATGTACATGTAATGTGTGTGTGTGCTGGTGTATGTGTATTTGTCTGTGTGTGTGTGTGTGTGTACTGATGTGTGTGTACCTTTCTGTGTGTTCTTGTGTGTACACATGCCTGTGTGTTGTTGCACCACTGTCGTGGGATTGTGTACTGTTCACTTGCAAAATGTGATAGATCAAGCATGAAACCTTGCTGTCAAGATCACTTATTTGTTGCCAAACATCCGTGAGATCCACTCTTAGTGGTGTCTTTCATCACATTGCTCAGTCCAAATGGAAAGTAAAGAAAGTAAAAAGTTCTCCACAAGTGTGCCCTTTGATGTTGAGAGAACAGCATGTGACCACCATAGCTAAATTTAGGTACCAATCAATATACACAAGCCCTACAAACAGCGTGATTCCTTAAAGCCTCCTCTCTCTCTTGTAGTGAATTTTTCAAAACCATAGTGCAATGAACTTGTGTGTGCATAACCAAAGGTTTTCAACATTGTTACAGGATGTAAGCAACCAGCAGTCTTGGTACTGTGCATGTTATGGTCCTTGCTTACATCCTGTAACAATGTTGTAACTTGTATGTTGTAAGTCCAAGCTGTGTGTAGCTATGTGTTGTGCCTGGGTCATACAGTTTATAGTATTATGTGTAGACCAAGGAAAGGGTCTAGTGCAAATTAAATGTACACATGTTACTATTGAGAAAGTGTGCAGAGGAGGGGCCATGTTGTTGGGAGGGGATGGCATTTGGAGGGGAGGGGCATGTTGTTGGGAGGGGAGGGGCATTTGTTGGGAGGGGAGGGGCATGTTGTTGGGAGGGAGGGCATTGGCATGTGAGGAGGGGGGATTTTTGGGAGGGGAGGGACACATTTAGAGGGGAGGGGCATGTGTGAGGGTGTTATATTGGGACAAGAGGGGCATGTTGTGAGAGTGTTATATTGGGAGGGGAGGATGTTGTTGGGAGGGGGAGGTCTACATATTCGTACTGGTATGTGGGAACATTCTGAAACTGGTCTTACTTTCACAGACATGGGAGAAAAAGGGATTTGGTTTCCAATCCTTTGCTACTCGACTGTGCAGGTGCTTCTAAAGTGTCACCAAATGATTGTATGTGTCATTCAGAATTTGTTAATTTCAATACATAACAAATTCAGCCAATCGTGACTGTCGAGCTAGGATGACCAGGATTTTAAGCACAAATATAAATGTGGACATCAGCATTTGTAGAGCTCTCTCTGTACACTCTTTTGCTGTTCACACACACATTACATACACACATACACACACACACTCACACAACAGGAAGGTCTCCTCCAGCCAGAATCTGATGCCAGCGTGGTCACACCCTCCTCCCCATGCCTGTGTGCGCACTACAGCAAGAGAAACCTCATGCACAATGAGATGGCCGACAAGATGGACGTCCTGATGAGCGTGATGCAGGAGTTTATTCTCTTTGTCTGTTGCCATGAAGGTCAGTGCACTTCTGTACTCTCTCTTGCGTATCTGCAATGATGGGAACTGCACCTTTTACGGTCATGCATTTGTGTCAAAACATTTACAAACTGCTTGGTTATGATGGAACTTGAGGTACTTTTTAATTTGCCATCAGATGAATAGTTAATTAAACACAATATGTCTAATCGTGTGCTACTGTCGTTTTTTCCACTGGTTTCTCTTTGTACATACAGGTACACTAAATGAGGAAAGGACTGATGAGCTGTTCAAAATCATCCTGAAGGTGTGATGTTTGTGTGTGCATGTGTGTGTGCATGTGTGTGTGTACATGTATGTGCATGTATGTTTGTGTGTGTGTGCTGTGTGTATACATGTGTGTACTGTGTGTGAACATGTGTGTGTACATGTGTGTGTACATGTGTGCGTGCATGACTGTCATGTATCAGGTGTGTGTGTGTGTGTGTAGTAGTTACACTGCAGGACATTGTGTCATGTGTGTGTGTGGGGGGGGGCTTCTGAGAATGTGTATGTCATTGTTGCTCAGTAGAGCAATGCTGGCAGGTGTTTGTGTGTTTTATGAGCTCATTGATAGCATACGTGTGGGGTGTGTGGGTATGGTGTAGCTGTTCTGTTTCATTGAACCCCTCGGATGATTCTTGTGCCCAAGGTCTTTGACTCTGAGGTGATTACGACACACTCAACATCTTATGTCCAGTTCCTTCTCTTCTGATGACCAGCTTCCATGAGGTGAGTTGTGCCACCTGCATCTGTTGGTCCCCAGTTCCATGATCTCTCTCTCTCTCTCTCTCTCTCTCTCCCTCCCTCCCTCCCTCCCTCCCTCCCTCCCTCCCTCCCTCCCTCCCTCCCTCCCCCCTCCCTCCCTCCCCCCTCCCTCCCCCCCTCCCTCCCCCCCTTCCCTCCCCCCTCCCTCCCTCCCTCCCTCCCTCCCTCCCTCCCTCCCTCCCCCTCCCCTCCCTCTCCTCTCTCTCTCTCTGCAGTCCCTGTCGTTTCAGTTTGTCGACCATCTTTGGAATAAGGTAACAGAGGTGTGCAGTTTGGGTATGGGTGTGTGTATATGGGAATGGGTGTATGGAGATGGTGTATATGGGAATGGGTGTACGGAGATGGTGTATATGGGAATGGGTGTATGGAGATGGTGTATATGGGAATGGGTGTACGGAGATGGTGTATATGGGAATGGGGTGTACGGAGATGGTGTGTATATGGGACTGGGTTGTACGGAGATGGTGTATATGGGAATGGGTGTACGGAGATGGTGTATATGGGAATGGGTGTACGGAGATGGGGTGGGTGCGTCTATGGGGAGGTGTGGTTTGTTTTGTGTCATTTTAGTGTGAGGAAAACTTGTTTTTCCAAGTGTCCATGGGGATTGGGTTAGTGGTGAGATTAAGACCTGTTAGAGATGGATATGTAGCACTGCGAGATGTCGATGCATATATCTAGTTATGCCTTAGTTATACCAGCAGTTATATAACCATAGTCTGCTCACAGTGCTGGTATGGGTGATGGTGGGTGGGTTAGGGGTGTAGGTGATGGTGGGGTGGGGTTAGGGGTGTAGGTATGGGTGATAGTGGAGGTGGGGTTAGGGGTGTAGGTGTGGGTGATGGTGGGTGGGGTTAGGGTGTAGGTATGGGTTGGTGGGGTGGGGTTAGGGGTGTAGATGTGGGTGATGGTGGGGGTGGGGTTAGGGGTGTGGGTGATGGTGGGGGTGGGGTTAGGGGTGTAGATGTGGGTGATGGTGGGGGTGGCGTTAGGGGTGTAGATGTGGGTGATGGTGGGGGTGGGGTTAGGGGTGTGGGTGTTGGTGGGGTGGGGTTAGGGGTGTAGGTGTCTTGTAATCAAAGTAAATGTTTGTCTATTACTAGTAACCATATTATAGAAAAACATTAGCTTTAAAAATAGCTGCATGTACTTTCACTCTTGTGTGCCCCAAAAATATATAAACCGTGAAATACATCAGGCAATGGCCCTTTAATCGTGCCAATAATTTGAGCTTAATCATTCATGGCATCAGTGTGTATGACATCGTCTCCATGGTGCCCCCCCCCCCCACCCCCACCCCCTTACCCAGTTCTCCAGCCTCCAGACCCCAGCAGTCTTCAGACAGGCTGCTGCAGGGTACATTGCCAGCTACATAGCGCGAGCCAAGTTCCTGTGTGTGAGGTGTGTGCCACAAAACACGACAGCATTGCCTGCTGGTCTATACCCCATCCCTTTTCCCCGCAGGATTGCCAAGTACCTCATTGAGACCATGATGTGTTGGATACATGGGTAAGGGGAGCATTTATTGGAATTACATCCAGACAGGTTGAGTTCATCCTTACAGCTATCTGGACACGCTGTCTCCAGGTAACAGTGCGACCGGAGGTACGCCTCCACGCTCCCTTCTACTCCCTCTGTCAGGCTGTGTTCTACGTCTTTGCATTCAGAAGCAAAGCCTTATTGGAGAGTGTGGATGGTGAGGGATGATGAGCAATGTACTCTGCTCCAACCCTAGTCATTTATTTCGAACAGGATTTGACTTCTTACGAAAGCTAAATTTTGAACGCGTGATAACCTGTCCTTTGAATCCATTGAAGGTGAAGTTCAGGCCAGCTTCGCTCTCAGCTGATGATATGTGTTATTGTATGTTTCATGCACATACACACATGCACGCACACACACACATGCACACACACACATGCACACACACATGCACACACATGCACACACACACAAACATACATATGCACACACACATGCATGCACACACACACATGTACGCACACACACACTCTTCTATTCTCTATTCACAACAAAATGCAGTTCTGTCTGTCTACAGTAACTGAGGTGTTTGCAGATCTCATGAAGTACGTGATATGAGTCCTCACACACACATATACACACACACATATACACACAGGTATATACACACAGGTATATACACACATATATACACACAGACACACACATTTAACCCTTGACTTCTTTGCACATACAGCCATACACACAGACA
Organism: Ephydatia muelleri; assembly: GCA_013339895.1. Taxonomy (NCBI): domain Eukaryota; kingdom Metazoa; phylum Porifera; class Demospongiae; order Spongillida; family Spongillidae; genus Ephydatia; species Ephydatia muelleri. Next base: position 1,671,788 of record JABACO010000020.1, on the reverse strand, counting down.
CACATTTAACCCTTGACTTCTTTGCACATACAGCCGACATGAACTTGCTTTCTGCTACACAATCCTTGAGCAGAACAGACGCCTGGCACTCCCCTCATCATCCCAAGGATCTGGGAGCCAGGTTGTGAATGTCCTTGATTGCTTCTTTCCTTTCGACCCCTACTGTCTTAAAAGGTATTTGCATATGGAATGTCTGAGAGGGTAGGGTGTAAACATCAGCATAACTTCTGACACGTTGTAAATAGAACAGGCAAAGCTCACTGAACTGGATACACATGTCAACACATCACACATACACACACATACACACACACACACACACACTCAAACACAAAGCAGATGTTGGTTGGTTGTGGCATCTACTGGTTGAGATTTTATGATGACCTATTGTGGTGTTACTACAAACACATCAGTACATAATTCATGTTAGAAAGCGATCTAAGAAGAGAGTTGAGTCGGCTAAATAGCATATGTATCTTCCCACACACAAACACCTGCACCCATGCGATCTATCTAAAATAAAACTAGATTCATTGAATTAGATCTGCGTTTAGTCCTTTCATTTCCATTATTGGGCATAGGTAGAGGTTTGGGGGAGGATAGTCTTTGTTTGTACAAGCACATGGTTGTTAGGTAGTCATGGTTACCATGGTCTCTGCGTAGCATGTAGGATATCCTTTTGAGTGCGGTGAAGGTGTGACTCACTAACTTGACCCAAGGGTGATTGCTTAAAACCTCAACTTCATCCAGACTAGTGGGAGAGCCTATTATCATAATGTGTGGAATGTAGTCATAGTCACACGTGTTCTAGTTCATGCTGCCAGTGTGAGGGCATTTGGTATTCTGTAGTGTGAGGGCATCTGGTATTCTGTAGTGTGAGGGCATCTGGTATTCTGTAGTGTGAGGGCATCTGGTATTCTGTAGTTTGAGGGCATCTGGTATTCTGTAGTGTGAGGGCATCTGGTATTCTGCAATGTGAGGGCATCTGGTATTCTGCAGTTTTGTTTTTGGGCTATTTAATACAGATCACTTTTGGGAAAAGTGTGTTCCGTAGTTTTCAAATATTGATTCAGCTGTTTGGCTGATAGCAAGATGGCATTGAATGATTTTGGATGTAAATTTGAGTTCCTGCTCCCTTCCCCTCTTACCAGATCTTACAGGATTATAGAACCTCTGTATCAAGAGTGGGAGGAAGAGGTGGGAGCGAGAAGTGTGAATGAGGTGAAACTTTTCATTCATGAGGAAGGCTGACCTTGAGAGTGACTCTGTGCTGTTTTTGTCATATTCATACAAACAACACATGCTACAACAATGCACACACACACACACCATGTGCACACACACACACACACACGCCATTGGTCCCACTTTCTCCCTCCATCATGAGAAGGAGAAGGAATGTGCGGTATCGCTTCAGAGTTGTGATCAAGCGTCGCTCCCAACTGGCATGTCTTGTTCACCTGGACACAGCTATTCATGACCTGGGAGTATCCACCATTCTGTTTATCAAAACATGTTTGTTTTATACGCTGTATTATTCAATCAGTCTACGGGAAATATAATATATTTTTAAATCGCAGGTACTAGGTAGCGAAATCAATGGCGAGGATTTAAGTTACAACCGATCCGAGTATAGCTCTATTGAATGTCAGCGCACTAACACAATAACCTTTCTATAGACGCGTTATCATTATCGGAGCTTGGCCATCTTCTACCAGTGGTGTTATTTTAAGAGGTTTTTAAAAAAAAAACAGTAGTTTACATACGTACAATTTGATGCGTGCACAACAGTACAACAAACAGTCAAAGTCTAGAACTGCACACCATAATGATCCAATAAATCGAAAAATGGACTATTTTTTCATTCAGCAGTTCAGGTTAGAAAGACGCTTAGAAGCACTTGCGGTGCACAATGGATGGGCCAGACTCGTCGTACTCCTGCTTGGAGATCCACATCTGCTGGAAGGTAGACAGGGAGGCCAGGATGGAGCCACCGATCCAGACACTGTACTTGCGCTCAGGAGGAGCAATGATCTTGATCTTCATGGTGGGTGGGGCCAGGGCAGTGATCTCCTTCTGCATCCTGTCGGCAATGCCGGGGAACATCGTGCTACCTCCGGACAGGACGGTGTTGGCGTACAGGTCCTTCCTGATGTCCACGTCGCACTTCATGATGGAGTTGTAAGTGGTCTCGTGGATACCTGCGGACTCCATGCCCAGGAAAGAGGGCTGGAACAGGGCCTCTGGGCATCTGAATCGCTCGTTACCGATGGTGATCACCTGACCGTCGGGAAGCTCGTAGCTCTTCTCCAGGCTGGAGCTCTGGGCAGCGGTCTGCATCTCCTGCTCGAAGTCCAGGGCGACGTAGCACAGCTTCTCCTTAATGTCACGGACGATTTCACGCTCGGCGGTGGTGGTGAAGGAGTAGCCACGCTCGGTCAGGATCTTCATCAGGTAGTCGGTCAGGTCACGACCGGCGAGGTCCAGACGAAGGATGGCGTGGGGAAGAGCGTAACCCTCGTAGATGGGGACGGTGTGGGAGACACCATCTCCGGAGTCGAACACAATACCGGTGGTACGGCCAGAGGCGTACAGGGACAGCACGGCCTGGATGGCGACGTACATGGCTGGGGTGTTGAAGGTCTCGAACATGATCTGGGTCATCTTTTCACGGTTGGCCTTTGGGTTGAGTGGGGCCTCAGTCAGGAGGACTGGGTGCTCCTCTGGGGCAACTCGGAGCTCGTTGTAGAAGGTGTGGTGCCAGATCTGCACGTTTAGAAAGAAAAATAATAAATCAAACAGTTCAAAAAAGAACGAAGGCGCCCAACCACTGGCGTGAAGAGCTACCGTGTGCTTTTGCTCGGACGCTCGTAGCGACTATTTCTCTTACCTTCTCCATGTCGTCCCAGTTGGTGACGATGCCGTGTTCGATGGGATACTTCAGGGTGAGGATACCTCGCTTGCTCTGGGCCTCGTCTCCGACGTATGAGTCCTTCTGACCCATACCGACCATCACACCCTGGTGTCGTGGGCGTCCGACGATGGACGGGAAGACTGCTCGTGGAGCGTCATCTCCGGCAAAGCCGGCCTTGCACATGCCTGAACCATTGTCAACGACCAGTGCTGCAACTTCCTCTGACATTTTGTCTAAAGTTTTAGCAAGTGTACTAAACCCACGACTGTGTGAAGATAACTGTTTCAGCCGCAGTCACAGACTTATATAGTTGGGTAGCCGCACCCACCCGGCCGGTATCCGATTGGTCCACTTGGTGTCAACAGCTGACGATAGATGCTTCGAGACCATGCCATATAAGGGCAAAACACCGATGCTTTGGAATCTCATCGGAATGCGGGGTAGGCAGCCCCGATAGACTGCCGTCCCGTCCTTATATGGTCAAAACGGAACTGCATCCTTAAAACGGCAAAATACAATTGGCGTACAATTGCCGTTTGAACCCTTCAGTCCTCTTACATAACGTAGTTCAAAAGCCGAAGACTACACAGACCTCATCTGCAACGTCCACCTTCTCCCTCCCCCCCCCCCCCCGCCTACCCCCAAAAAACAAAAAAAAAAAAAAAGGGTCTCTGTTGATAAATCTCATCAATAAGAAATCATGGTACAAAATATGTATTTATTGAAGAGGGTCAGATGCTACAAGGTATGGCAGTAAAGGCGGGCAGCTGCTGACACCTCTTGAGCCAGAGCATGATGTTCTCAGTGGACTGGAACACGCTGTCGTTGGAGACCACACCAAACCCTACAACGTCGGCCAGAGACAGCTTGTCTCCCACCAGGAACGGGGTAAACCCAAGCTGTGCATTGAGTTGCTTGGTGACACGAGTCTTCTCCTTGGTACTCCAACGCTGGAAACCAGCAAAGCAGTCCAGCCAGCTGTCGATGAGGCCGGCTATGTCGCAACCCCCGCCCTTCATAAAGCCCAGGAGAGAACTGGCGGCAGAGGTAGCGCAGAACATTCGTGATCCCTTGCACAGGAGTCTGGTTATGAGGGGAGACGACCATTGTGGGTTGGGGACATTCTGCCTCTGGGGCAAGGAGAAGAAGTAACATTGTTACATTCGTCCCAAGACACACCCACTATCAAGGAACTCCCTCCCCCAAGGCCACCCAGTGTGCACTGGAGGCTGCATACGTGGGGAATATGACCCACTTTCATAGCTTCATGATTATCGTTCCTCACAGCTTAATAGCGTGCTGAACTAAACTGAATGCACTCTGGCTATAAATAACCTGAAGATTGTTTTATTTATAGCACAGCTAACCCATGGATGCTACCTAAACATCTGCTTACCCTTACAAAAAGGATTGGTATGAAAGAAGGTGTGCATGTGTATGTGCGTGTGCATGTATGTGCATGTGTGTGTGTACATGTGTATGTGTGTGTGCATGTGTGTGTGGTGTGTGCATGTGTGTGTGGAGGGCTATTATGTGCAAAGGCAAGCACGTGTATATCCATCCCCACACTGCATGCCAAACTGAATGCCACAAGACCACACACATACACACTAGGATGTTCATGCATGGGCACACACAGACACACGCACACACACACACACCCACACACACACATAGACACACACACAGACACACACACACACACACACACAGACACACACAGACACACACAGACACACACACACACACACATACAGACACACAGACACACACACACACACCACAGCATAAAAGACAAACAATAGTTTTCTTGGAACTACTCACCTCTGCAACAGTTGTCCCTCCCACACATCTACCGTGACATCACAAACTTAACACATGCCAATCCCTTACATCACCACAGCACACATACCTCAACACATATTCCACCTCATGGTCCACTGCCATCATTCCATTAGTCCCTCCTCACCTCCACCTCCCCTCCTCCTCACCTCCTCCTCACCTCCACCTCACATCATCACCAATTCCCATTACCACTTATTCACATCTATTACCTCCTCCCCCAACTACTGCCCTCCTCCCCACCTCCTCCCACCTGCTGCCCTTCCCCCAGCCCCTCCTGCCCTCCCCCTCACCGTCCTGCCCTCCCCCCTCCTGGCCCTCCCCCACCTCCTGCCCCTCCCCCCCACCATTCCTGCCCTCCCCCCACCTCCTGCCCTCCCCCCACCTCCTGCCCTCCTCACCCTACTGGCCTCCCACCGCCTGCCTCCCCCCCCTCTGCCCTCCATCAAGAGTCACCCACCTCCTGCCCTCACCCCCCCCCACCTCCTGCCCTCCCCCCACCTCACCCTGCCCTCGCCCCCACCTACTGCCTCCTCCCCACCTCCTGCCCCCCCCCCACTCTCCTGCCCTCCCCCCCCCCACCTCCTGCCCTCCTCACCACCACCACCTGCTTTCCTCACATCCCTCACACACATAGTTTAGCTAAGGTAAATAAAGGCCTGACATCCGCAGGAAGTGTTTGGACCTCTGGCCCATGGGTTTGTGTTAAAATGCCAACAAGACCATTTGACCATATAAGGTAAAAGTTGTGTGATGTCTGAACTTTGCAGCACACACACACACATGCACACACACATGCACACACACACATGCACACACATGCACACATATACACACATACATACATACACACAGATACACACACAGACAGACACACACACACAAACACACACACAGACACACACATACATGTACACACAAGAGTCTAGAAGGGAGAGGGAGTAGGAGTACTGCAGGGCTAATCCTGGGACAGGGGAGGAGGGCATGCAGCACCTAAAACAATGTACAGGCACTGGGAATTGATTGTAATGAATATTGTTCTCTAAAGGAGGTGGGGTTTTGGTTGCTACGTACGTGTACTCTCCTCACATAACATGGCTTGGAGAAGGGCAGGAGATAGAGGCCAATAGTTACACCCTAAGGCACTCCTGTCACAACCCTTCTGCTTGTTTGGCTAAACATCCTAAGGCACTACTGTCACAACCCTTCTGCTTGTTCGGCTAAAAATCCTAAGGCACTACTGTCACAACCCTTCTGCTTGTTCGGCTAAAAATCCTAAGGTGGGGGGCCAATGCTACATGCTTAAGCCATTACGAAAAATGGCCAAGAGATGATGAGATGGTCTCACCTGACTTCCATATCAGGGTCAGTCTTAGGAGAGGTTTGCTGCTGCAGTCTGGCTTCACACCCTCGAAGAATCGGAGCAGTTCCTTTGTGTTGGCCTTGTGGGTGTGGAGGAGTGAGGAGTGGAGGTGGACACGAAACGCCATGGACACCTGCTGGCTTATGAGGCGTGAGAGGGTGAGGAGGGCGTAAGGTGGACAAGATGGAGGACAGGTGACCACAACATCTTGAAAGGCTGCTTTCTGTTGTAGAGAATGAGTGGATAAGAAGATACATGGAAGATGGAATGTACAACATCAAAGGAGAGAGAGAGAGAGAGAGAGAGGTGCCAAGTGTGGAGGAAATTGCTTCAGATGGTGCTTAAGACGGACAGGAAGTAGAGGAGATGACAAAAGAAGGATGGGAGAAGAAAAAGGTGGAGAGGGTGGAATGGAGACAGAGGGCAATCCAGGCTAGCTTTCCCCTATACATGGCTACAATAAACAGAATGCAATACATGTCACCCCATTGATAGCAGCAGCACTAGGTACAAGCTGCAACCCCATTCTATCCAAATAGCTACACAGCCGCCATAGTATGAGTGAAAGCTCTGCACAATGCCACAGAGAACACACCAGGCTGAATGGTGGTCATTACAAAATGATAATACAAAATGACCTAAACATCACCATGGTAACATATAAATGATATAGTAGCAAACTACAAGTGTGTGTGTGTATGTGTGTGTGTATGTGTGTGTGTGTGTGTGTGTGTGTGTGTGAACCTACTATTGGGGAATTACAGCTTGCATCAAATAAACAAGTTGTAAGAACTAGAAACACCCACACTACATACTATCCCATAAAAGGCCATGCATATTAGCACAGAATGCTAACTCCCCTCTCCTTCCATATTGCTGAAGATACTGGAACAAAACCATCAAATAGGTAGGAATGGACGCCAGGGGACTTATGTGTTTCACTGCCAGACCTTTGAAGGTTGCAAATCAGTCCTTATAAGGCAAATATAATAGGTCTACAACTTGCTTCTCAACACGAATGATGCAGAAACACTGACCAATTTCAAACAGGCCCTTAAAAGGCAATCTGACAGAAAAGGTTGAACCACAGTCCCTTCAGCAGAATGAGACCACAAAACTTGAGGAAGCAGACATCATTAAGAGGTGTTCCCTCTCCCACATGGCCACAGTCTAAGGCCACATATCATCATTCCCCTCAGGATGCCACTCTTAACCCTTTTTTGCCCCCACACTTCCTCCAGCTGCTGCACCCATATCCACAGCCCAAAGCTTGCATGCCCCTCTGGGAGAAGTGACGGCAGTGGGCTTATCTGCTGTTTGCAATACATGCAGTGTCGGTTATGAAAAGATGGCGATAACGCTGAAGACACTTTCAATGCCAAAGTAATGTTTATAGTAACCTACAAAGTTGCTTACAAAGTACACTCGGTACCATGTGATGGCGTGCACCTAAACTAACATGGCAACAATGGAACCTGACAGGTTGGTTACTAGAGGGTTAATGAGTAGTGGTCACTGGAGGGTTAATGAGTAGTGGTCACTGGAGTATTGGTCACCAAGTGGGTTAATGTACATGTAGGATAGTCACAAGAGGGTTAATTGCTGGTGCGGCTGGTGTGCATCCTAACATGGGAACCAGAAAGGTTAATGATTAGTGGTGTTTACTACGTAATGATCACTAGAGGGTTACCAAATAGGAGTTACAAGAGTGTTGGTCACCAGAGGGTTAATAGTGGTCACTGGACCACCAGTAGTCAAGAGGGTTAACAATATCAATATTCATCGATAATAGAATAGCAGGAGTGGGAGATCACCAAATTGTCCTCAATTTGCTACAGTGGATTGTCAAGTGGAAGCCATGTAGGCACAGCCTCTTTATTTAACCAAGCCCAGGTTAATCTCTGACTTCCACTGAACCCCACCTCTTACTAATAGCCCCTCTCTTGTTAGGCAACAAACTTTAACCCTGTCTTGCCGGGCAATTAACTTCTTCCTGCTGTCAATTATATTTACCCCACAACCTAAGGGAGTTTACATATGATACAATTCTATTTAGTGCACATTTTAGAACATTCTGATACACTGGTTACAACAAAAACACAACTTCAATGGCTTTTTAGCAATCTTTATTCAATCTGTAAGTAAACACTTAACACATGCAACTTAATCTTTCCTGCTAGCTAGATAAGGTACATAATATGGTAAATTGATGCCCAGTACCCCCCCCCCCCCCCCCCCCCCCCTGTAATGTGGTATAGCATTGGTCAGGCTGCTGCTACCTGCGCTTGACCCAGAGCAATCTGGCTTACTACTCAGTATGAAGATTCCTTGTGTGTGTGTGTGTGTGTGTGTGTGTGTGTGACTTATGTAGCTGCAACATCATGAATTGGTAACTCAAGAATCCCCCAGACATTGTGATGACACCCACTTGTACTGCAAAATTTATGCAAATTGCTGTGTAGAGATACCGATAGATGCATAAAATGCATTGCCACTCCCTGTTGCTATGTTACAGTGTGGGATCATCAAAACAGCTCTTTGATGACAGATGTTCGCACATATGTGTGTGCATGTGAGAGGAGTGTGTGAAGAAGGGACACATCAAGATACACTGCTCAGCACCACAGATGAGGAGATAGGAGAGATGGGCTCAGACTGCAGTAGGGCTTGCCTCAAGGACGAGCACTGGTAAGAAGTATCTCACAGCACACACACACACACACACACACACACACACACACACACACACACACACACACACACACACACACACACACACACACACCACACACACACACACACACACACACACACACACACACACACACACACACACACACACACACACACACACACACACACACACACACACACACACACACACACCAGAGTCTTTCACAAGGTGTCAAGGAATTGGTACAAGCCACGGGATATACCTGTGGCAATGGATTTGTAACTGCTTGTAATCAGTTAGTAGGAGATCTATTTTACACGCATTAGTCCAACAGACAGAAAGATAATGGAAAAAACGATCTAATCGAAAAGAGTACCAGCGTGCAGTCAAGTCCACAAGGTCACATCATGTCCTGCACATGTGCTGGCAGAAACTGGTCCCAATTTTGCCCCTACAGTCAGCCATTAGCTGAATCCTAACCTAATAATGCCAATGAACATTCCACTACAAAAACAGGGGGAAAGTTGTGTGCCCTGTAGACATCAGGGGTGGGTATGTATTGCATCACTGATGGGATCAGGGGTGGGTATGTATTGCATCACTGATGGGATCAGGGGTGGGTATGTATTGCATCACTGATGGGATCAGGGGTGGGTATGTATTGCATCACTGATGGGATCAGGGGTGGGTATGTATTGCATCACTGATGGGATCTTTTGGTGGCTAAGGAGTGAAGCAAATGAAGCAATCTCTTGCATTGCAAGCAGGCCCCCACAGGAACATGTTACCTTCTGTCTCTGCTAGCAGCAAGGCTGTGTGTGTGGTTTATTGGCGTGTGCCAATAAACCACACACACAGCCTTGCTTGCAGAAGGTAACATGTTCCTGTGGGGGCCTGCTTGCAATGCAAGAGATTGCTTCATTTGCTTCAGCTCATCAGCAACCAAAAGGTCCCATCATGGTGATGTAATGAGATAGACTTTTCCATCTTTGGCTTCACTATTTCATCATATCAAGGGACAATTATTTTGGGTATTGTTAAGTGATACATTATGGGATACATTCAATGGAGCAGCACACATCACGTGATGTGTGCGTGAATGTATTCCACAATTTATCACTTAAAAAACTTCGAGTCGCAACTATCTGCAGACATGATCGAAGTACTAGCTGCTTTAATCAAGGTGTTAAACGCCTGGTAAAAGAATACGACTAAATAGTGAAGCCAAAGATGGAAAACTCTATCTCATTGAATGCAGGTTCAGACTTGCCTCAAAGTTTCTGCATCATCATTTCTTGCTTAATCTGATCTGCAGTGTGTATCTGTGCTAATAATAGCCTGTTACATCTGTACTGTGAGGAGGATGTCAAGAACATGTAATCCATGAGAATCCATGTGACCATGTGGCTTTAGTAAATGATGATCAAGAATGTTGATTAATCCTTATTAAACTAGCTATAATCCTTACTAAACTAGCTATAATCCTTACTAAACTAGCTATAATTCTTACTAAACTAGCTAAAATCCTTACTAAACTAGCTACAATCCTTACTAAACTAGCTATAATCCTTACTAAACTAGCTGCAATCCTTACTAAACTAGCTATAATTCTTACTAAACTAGCTATAATCCTTACTAAACTAGCTACAAACTAGCTATAATCCTTACTAAACTAGCTATAATCCTTACTAGCTACAATCCTTACTAAACTAGCTATAATCCTTACTAAACTAGCTATAATCCTTACTAAACTAGCTACAAACTAGCTATAATCCTTACTAAACTAGCTATAATCCTTACTAGCTACAATCCTTACTAAACTAGCTACAATCCTTACTAAACTAGCTATAATCCTTACTAAACTAGCTATAATTCTAACTAAACAGAACCATTATCTCCTTGATTGCTTAATTATCAACAAGCTCTCTATAAATATTTCAAGATACTCCATCTACAGTATATGCTTGCATGGTGTAATCCAATAAGGTATAGCCCACGCAATTTGTATGAGCTATACGAACCGAGGAACATGAGAGAATCAAATAAATGACGTGATCTAAAACAGTACCCTTGACCTCTTGATTCAGGAGCTTGATGATCGTTTTCAGCAGTCTAGTTGGAAGCTTTGGTTGACCATGACTGAGAAAATATAACTTTATTTTACTACAATAAAGGTAACAGGTATCATTGATTTGATCGAGATCACAAGGATTCCATTGGGTACAACCATGAACGCTTAACTACATAATTTTCGTGAATTTATACATGTGCTTGTATTATACACGCATGCATTGTCAATTGAGGGAAGAAGGGAAGGGGGGAAAGAGGGAAGAGGGAAGGGGGAAAGAGGAAAAGAGGGAAGGGGGGAAAGAGGGAAGAGGGAAGGGGGGGAAAGAGGAAAGGGGGGGGAAAGAGGGAAAGAGGGAAGAGGGAAGGGGGGAAAGAGGGAAGGGGGGAAAGAGGGAATCAGGGAAGGGGGGAAAGAGGGAAGGAGGGAAGGGGGGAAAGAGGGAAAGAGGGAAGGGGAAGGAGGGAAGGGGGGGAAAGAGGGAAAGAGGGAAGGGGGAAGATGCATGACGAATTTCATTAGTTTTAGCTGGACCTGCCCCAACTGGTTCTAACGTCCATGCTTTCAGAGGTCCCAGTGCCAGATTAAGAGATAAAGGGCCTTGAGGCCATGAAAAAGGGGACATCCCCCGGAAAAAAAAAAAACGTTCGGCTGGGATATTGCCGCAGTGTAGCATGATGAAACAGTGATGATGTGGTCAGATGATTTGGTATTTAAGTTATGGAACAAGATCTCATATGGCTTGATTTTAGTTCATTTGTATACATGATCCTTATCACAGAGTCAAACATACTTGGTTAAACGACTATCACACATGTGACAGATATACCCCAAAAGATCAGCATGTAGATAAGGATCTGCCTCATCTATATCATGCTGCTGAGCTAATGCAGTAATTTTCGTGAGTCAGGTGATCCAGGCAGGGCCGATGCACCCACATAAGGGCAGTGGCTCGAGACCACACCCCAAACACAAAGGGTGTGTCACAACACCACCCAAAGACAGGGGTCAGCCAAATATATACCCTAGGGCAGTGCACCTGTACGTAATGCAGTACAGAGCTTCAAAGGGTCGAAACTACCAAAATGGGCTATGACTGCATCAGAATTATTACATAAACAATTAACCTATTTAATTAATTATTTCCAAATAGATGTTGGAAGCATGTGATGTTGGGTGTATGTGATGCTGGAAGCATGTGATGCTTGTAATGTGATGCTGGGTGTGTGTGATGTCGGGAGCAAGATGTGGTGTTAAAGCAAGGCGTAGAGTAAAAACTGTTGCAGTTTCGGACACACAACGTGTGCAGTTACATACCTCCTTGGGTTTACTGGCATTGACATTGCTGACTCCTAGCTTCTCTCCAAGAGCGTTCACTTTTGCCTGGAGGACGCCGAGTTGCGCAAGCATCTTGTCCTGCCTCTCTTCGATATAGGTTAGTGATGACGTCACGCTCTACGTGGTGTGGGGATGAGCAACGAGACGAGCAGAAAGACAGGTGCAATGGTCACGTGCATCAGATGCACACTGACTACATACACACACACACACCACACATACACACACACACACACAGCGCGCACATACACACACACCACACACACCACACACACACACACACACACACACACTTACACACACACACACACACACAGCGCGCGTACACACAAGTGTACACACGCTAACACGTGACGGCGAGCCCACCTCTTGCGAAGGAGGAGACACGTTGGGAAGCTGATGCAATGCCTTCAGTGGGTACATACAGTCCGGCAACTTTATTTTCTTGATTTCAAAGTATGGACGCACTCTGTACATCGCTGGTGTCTCCGACATCCTTGTGGCCCGGTAATATATTAACCGAATAAAAGCTTTTTGTAATCTGTATATTTGGAGTAACGGTATCAAGGTATCAATTAAGGATCAATTCTACAACAAATTTTTTTACTTTAAATTCACTTCAATCATGTAAGTCCTGCAGTAAATGCAGTCATTCAGCTACCTGATGCAGTCATTCAGCTACCTGATGCAAGGCTCTCCGTTGCGTTCCAGAATGGTAACGCTGCTGCTGCAGACATCGGCACTAGATGTTTGACTTTGGCAGTGGAGGCCCGTGTATAAAAAATACTTTTATAGTACATGTAGTACCTGTTTCCATACTATGACATACATTCCACATGCACTTTTGATACTCGCAAATAGTGCACGTGACCTCAAAGGTGTGCTATTTTATTAAATTGTTCATTAATCATTGCACGCGCGCTGTGACAATGGCCTCGCCCTTTCCTCGGGGCTTAGTGGTATTGTCCGGGAGCTCTCATCCTGCTTTAGCAGAGCTGATAGCCAGGTAAGAGGCAGAAACCGACCCTCACGAACTGTACCATAGCAACAAAACAATGACAACAACACAATTATTATTACGAAAATCTAATCACAGCTGTTCTTCCCACGTAGAAGGGTTGGAGTTTCTTTGTGTAAAGTCAACCTTAGCAAGGACGAAAGCAATGGTCAGTGCACAGCATGGTGGGAGGAGGGAGAAATTCCATTCTACCGAAATGTTTTTTTCCCCCTTCCCAATAGAGACACACGTGGACATAGAAGATTCCGTGCGAGGCAAAGACGTATTCATAGTACAGACCGGCTCCTGGTCAGTGCTCGTACGAGCTACGTGCCTTATGCATGTTGTGCCGTTCCCGTAGGTCCACAAACGACGCCATAATGGAGCTCCTCATCATGTGTTACGCTTGCAAAACTGCGTCCGCTCGGCAAGTCATAGGTAGGTTGTGGGTGGAAGCAAGCCCACTGACCTGTAGAGAAGCCCTCCGAAGTCCCTCCAACACCCAAAACACAACACAGTACACCTTTCTATACACACACACAACACACACACACACACACACCACAAACACACACACACACAACACACACAACACACACACACACATACACTTTCTGTACACACCACACATACATACACCTTTCCCTACTGCTTTTTGTGATGTTGTCTCTGCAGAAAATAATACCTTTCCATCAATGGCCCAGGACAGATAGGAGAGGGATCAGGGTCACCAGTTTAAATCGTGTTTTTTTTTTTCGGGGTGACTGCACTTTGGGTCTAAGGTTGTACTGTCAAGTCAGGTCATGCCCATGCCGGTCATGCCTATGCCAGGTCATGCCAGCCTGGTCATGCCCATGCCGGGTCATGCCCATGCCGGTCCTGCCCATGCGGGTCATGCTTCAGAGGTTACTACTCCCCAGCCCTAAGGAGTCATGCATCCTCCTCAGGGAGTCTTGACCCTACTTTCCTTACTGCAAACTTTCCCTCCCTCCCCCCCCCCCCCCCCAGGGGTCATACCTTATCTTCCTTACTGCAAGCACAGCAAGATGAGGCTGCGTGGATGCATCACCGCCAAGCTTTTGGCCACCATGCTTTCCAAAGCTGGTAGGTATTCACTTGTGCATTTGGTGGGTGTGTATGCTATGCAAATTTGCTGTCTTGACCTTCAATGTTAATCTGTTAATAATTGTTAATAGCTTCTGTTCATCTAATTGGAGAGGGGGGTAAGGAACACCACCATTTTCTGCATGCACAATGGAGAGAAGAGGGGGAATTTTTTTTATCATGAGAAAGCTCAACAATTTATAACCTTTTAAGGTCAATTTGTCTATGAATATACCTGAGATTGTTTTCTTCCCCCAAAATGGAATTAGTTGACTGAAAAATGCAGGGTGTCCTGCAAAGATTACAGTGAAGTAGTCTTTTAAATTGGTATTTGTTATGAAATGTACCCAATCTGCATAGGAAGAAAATTGTTCCCGTATTTCACTACTTTTACACACACACACACACACACACACACACACACACACACACACACACACACACACACCAACACATGCACACACACACATGCACACACCACACACATCACTCACACATGCACGCACACACACACACACACACACACATGCACACACACAACACCCACAATGCAGGGATGACACATTTGATTACTGTGGATCTGTACCACAAGGAGATCCAAGGGTTCTTCGATTTCCCAGTGGACAACGTTAGGGCCTCACCCTTCCTTATTCGCTACATTACAGACAATGTAAGCAGTTTAGTGCATGAGGATGGGATTGAAAGTTCTATCCAATGCCTACTGCCCCTCCCACTGCCTCTATCACCCTGCCCCCTCCCCACAACTTTCTCACTGTCCTCCACAATCAATCTCTACACACCACTTCGCTGCGTTGAGTTCAGGTGAAGGATTATCGTAACGGAGTCGTTGTGGCCCGATACCCTGGTGTGACAAGAAGGTTCCGATTCAGATGCTTTAGAGGCTGTCCGTTTTTAATGTGGTATTGTGTGTGTTGTAATGTATGCATGTTGTGTGCATGTATGTGTGTGTATGTAAATGTGTGTACATGTGTGGTGTGCATGCATGTGTTGTGTGTGCATGTGTGTACATGTGTGTGCATGCATGTGTTTGTGTGTGTACATATGTGTGCATGCATGTGTTGTGTGTGCATGTTGTACATGTGTGTGTGTGCCTGCATGTGTTGTGTGTGTGCATGTGTGTGTGTGTTTAGTGCCAGTGCGTATGCGGAGCGTCTTCGCCTTGGATTGGCTGTGATCCACGGAGAGCCTAAGAACATGTTGGAGTCGGATGAGATGGAGGAGGATGGCCGTAGCTCTCCTCCGCCATCAGAGGAGCTCACTCACCAGAGAGGTAGGGACCAGGGACCAGCACATATTGTTATCCTTTCCAACCCTGTGCCCTGTGTTATGTCATGGTGTCCTTCACACTCGCAGAGAAATCTTTGAGCAAGCCTTTTATCGTCCCAGTTGGTAATGTGTGTGGGTTTGGTGTGCGTGGGTGTTGTATGGAAACTTTTTTTTGCACGTGCCTTTGTGTTGTGGGAGGAGGGAGAGGGTTGTGGGATGAGGGGGTAGGGGGTTGTGCGTGTTTGTGTGTGTGTGTGTGTGTGTGTGGGTGTGGGTGTGCGTGTGTACATTTGTGTTTGTGGGTCTGAGTATGTATTCCACGTGCACTTCAATATGCATGTATTTTCTTGCCTTACTGACTAGATTCTATCCTGGTCAAACAGAAGCCTCCACTGAATGTCGTTGGAGATGTCCATGGTAGAATCACCTTCCTCATTGTCAGTTCAGACAAACATTTATCACTGTACCCCAAGTGTTTTTTTATTTTTTATCAGGCTCCAGTGTATGTCAATTATAGAAAAGAGAACTAGGTAGAGAAAAGTGAACTAGGCAAGCCTTTAGAGAAAAGTGAACTAGGCAAGCCTTTAGAGAAAAGAAAAGTGAACTAGGCTAACCTTTAGAGAAAAGTGAACTAGGCAAGCCTTTAGAGAAAGTGAACTAGGCAAGCCTTTAGAGAAAAGTGAACTAGGCAAGCCTTTAGAGAAAAATGAACTAGGCAAGCCTTTAGAGAAAAGGGGAAACAGGCAAGCCTTTAGAGAAAAGGGGAACAGGCAAGCCTTTAGAGAAAAGGGGAAAACAGGCAAGCCTTTAGAGAAAAGGGGAAACAGGCAAGCCTTTAGAGAAAAGGGGAAACAGGCAAGCCTTTAGAGAAAAGGGGAAACAGGCAAGCCTTTAGAATAGAGTTTGGAGCAGTGTTACTGATTCAGTTTCATGTATGGACTGACCTGCTGCATTGTTATGTTTACAGGATGACTTGATAGATGACATGGACAAGCTAGTGGCAGCTGCTGTTTGCCTCAAAGAACAAGGGTCTTACAAGATATATGCCCTAGCAACACATGGCCTCCTGGCTCCAGACAGTACAATGGTGGAGAAACTGAACGAGTCACCAATAGATGAGGTATGAGCAGCAAGGTGGTTCCATTGACCATTTTATTGCAGTTTGAAAGCTCTGTCTGTTAAAGCCGGTGTGTGTGTTTTAACTTGACCTATGCCCAGTTGTATGTGTCTTGATTCCCTCCAGGACCATATGTGTCCTGCACATGAGCTCACTGTTTTGCCTAGCATCAGGTTGGAAGTATGCTTTTAACAAATCAGTATTCAAAATAGTCTTGTTTTTTTTTGTGTGTTGTGTGTAGGTGTATGTGTGTGTGGATGGCAGCAGCTTTGTTTATATTTTTCATGCAAGATTCCCTTCATTCCTTCCAGCTGTTGGTAACAAACACCATGCCCCAGACAATACCCTGCTCCAAAATTAAAGTCATTGACATCAGCCTCATACTGGCGGAGGCTGTGAGGAGAATATACCACGGAGAGTCCATGTCACAGCTGTTTACAGATACACCATTTCTGCTGGAGGATTAGTCCTTTGACCAGGCATAAATCATTGCCATCCATTTGTTCATGTGCCTATATTTCTCACCTTTTTTTTTTAAAACGGGAAGTATTTTATTGGTTTTTGGTGGGAAAAATTATGTTGTTACAATTGTTAGCGCCACATATTTAACTACAGAACATCTCCTACATCTTGGTGTACCTGAGGTGTCTCCATAGCAACATATGTACTGCAATGTGAGAACAAAATTTAAACTGGTTTTTGGATATAAATTCTTCTAATAGGTTAATAATTAAGATGAAATGAATTAAAATGTTATAGTATGTTACAGTTCATTTCAAGAAACCAAACATAATATTCAAATCAACTTATTCAGCACAACGCCACTCATTGATTTCAATTAACTACCAATAATATGTCATTAAAGCCCAAATATATCTTATTTCTTGAGGTTTAATCTACTCCAGGATTATTTTAACCAATAACTCATTTTGAAGATTTGGTCAAGGGCTTTCGTTTTAACCACTTTAGTGCAAAGCTATGAATGTTTGAAGAGCCATTCTCGACATCATGAGCTATTCATCCGATGATACACTGAATGCAGATGATATGACACAGTAAAGAGGCACAACAAAACAGAACCGAAATATAAATAAACGTCATGGCAACATGACCTGGGTGACACAAAGTCCACGAAAGCATCTCCTGTGGGTCCTCCCACGTGATGATGTCACACCTCAGAACACTCAGTGGTGTTGATCAAGGTCTGTTTGATGACGAGCTTCATTTGGTCCTAATGGCAAAGAATCTCAACAACCACATTGCATACAATGGTCCCCAGCTACATCAGTTATGTTTAAATACACATATAGTCCTACATCTTGTAGGGTATTTCTTACTTTATTCTTGCCCCAGAAGTCCACTACACTACTGGGCAACTCGTCTAGCTCCAGCAGACGATCCACTAGGGGAAGGCATTAAATAACATTATAGGGGAACAATAAATACCATGGAGGAGGAGGGGATAGGGGAGCAGGGAAGGATAGGGAGGATGGGGAGGAGGGGGAAGGATAGGGGAGGAGGAGGGTGGATAGGGGAGAAGGGAGGGTGGGGAGGAGGGGGAAGGATAGGGAGGAGGATATAGGGTATGTAGGTAGGAGTAGGAGGGAGATAGGGGATGGGGATGCAGGTGGAAGAGATAGAGGGGGAGGAGAGCACCAACACACACCTGTGCCATCCACTGACTGCTCGCTCAGACTCCATGCGTAATTGCCTTCAGGAATCACTTTGAAAAATGTCCTTAGAAACCAGGAAACAGATTTAAAAACATAGGTTTGATTTTTAGTGGGGAAATAGTTTCTAGATAACAGCTGTGCCCAAAATATTGTAGGAAAAATTATATGATAGACTAGCAAATATGAAGGTGTTAAGGTGGAAACTGCTACATACAACACCCAATCTATCAGGTGAACTGGGAAAGAGGGATGTGTGTGCGTGGGGGAGAAATGAGGGCCTACAAATATACACGGACCAATCACATACATGTATATTGGGTTATGTGAACATAAATATTCATAGTGCGTTGCCTTCTCGTGTTTGTGTTCTGCTGTTTAATCGTACAATAAAATTAATATGTTGAAAAAAATTAAAAAAATAGATTAGTATAAATACAAGTTTTGTTGACAAAAATGAAAATTGCTTTTCAAACACAACATGATGTGTATGTGTGTATCCCCAATGGTACAAGAACAATCTTGAGGGGTTGGATGCACCATATATGAAGTGCAGGGACTCCCATAATTGTACCGGGGGAGGGGGGGAACATACACACACCACACATGCACAAAACACACACACACACACACACACACACACACACACACACACACACACACACACACACACACACACACACACACACACACACGCCCGCACACACGTACACATACACACATGCCAACACTCACTCAATGACGGTCTCAATCGGCCACTCATCTGCAATGCGAAGGGTCTTGGACGTGTCATCCCCCAACGACACCTTGGCTATACGTCCTTCACTCGAAAGTGGCAATATCTGCCGACCGGTCTGTGTGAGGGGATGGAGAGGAGGGGATGTAAAAAAGAGGGAGGAGCCAGAGGGTGTGGTGCAGTGGGAGGTGGTCACGTAGTAGGACTTACAAGTTCAACCATTCGCTGTCTCAGTGACAACACAGTCCGCATAGTAGGAGGATGTAGTTGCTGTAGGAGGGGAAAAGAAGTGGAGTTATTGGTGTGATGTGTGGAGCTATTGGTGTGGTGAGTGATGTGTAGAGCTATTTGCTGTGTGGAGGTGGAAGGGGGAGGGAGAGGGGTGTTCCCCTTACCTCTGGAGTTGGCTCCATCTGCTGCTTGCCTTCAGGGTGAACACAGCTTGCTGGGTGCAAAAGTGAACCAATAGAACACACAGCAAAAAAAAAACACTTTATAGAGACCACACCCACCAGGAAACCACCCCATGTTGCCTTTGAACGTTCCAAAATACCACTCTGGTGTAGGGTCAAATGGCTCTTCCTTATACAGGCCCTGGAAAAGGGTTAAATTCAAAATTTATTTAGTGCCCCCTTTCCGTCCCTCAACAACAGCAAGCCACACCCACCGGTCGCCACACTTCTGAGGTGTCTTTGAAACCAAATACCATTATTTCGTCATCACGGTTGAAGCTAAGCTCTAGCAGGGCAGGGGAGGAAGGTGAGGTAAGGGGGTGGGGCAGGGGAGGAGGTGCAGGGGATCACAGATGATAGGACGCATCGTCCAGAGAACATACCATCTGTGACAAAACCAATGTAGTCCACTTTTGCTTTCATTTGCAGACATTCGAAGATTTCATCTGGGATGCTCAAATGTGTTAATAGCTGTCAAAATAATAGAATTGTGTATAGAAACTGGAACTGTACCCTTTACATAGCCATGTAACACCATATGTGACGTGTGTGTGTGTATGTGTGTATGTGTGTGTGTATGTGTGTGTGTATGTGTGTGTGCATGTGTGTGTGATTGTGTGTGTGTATGTGTGTGTGCATGTGTGTGTGATTTGTGTGTCATTTGTGTGTACATGTCATTTGTTTATGTGTCATTAGCGTGTTGTTATTTGTGTCATTTGTGTTTTTTGTGCGCGTGTATGTGTGGGTGCGTGTCTTTATACTCTGAAGGTGTGTACAGGTTCGCTGTAAACACTTCATGCACTGCAATGTGTGCAGATACCAATACATACTGTGCACCATTCTCATCAGATAGTCATGTTTCATTAAGTGTCCTTCAACTGGTAGCAGTAATTGTGCATACTGGAAGCTTTACGTGCGTGTGTGCATGTGTGTGTGCAGGTGTGTGTGTGCATGTATGTGTGCATGTGTGTGCATATGTGTGTATTTGTGTGTGCATGTGTGTGCACAGATGAGAAATCCTGACCTTGGATAGGAGCTGCTTCTGTGTTAAGATGTTGGCGTAGATGTCTGAGAACCAGGCTGTCTTTTCTTCAGGTGACGAAGCCAGAAAGTGGTATGTTCTGAGTGGAGTGCCAAATGAAAAGCCTGCAATAGAACATTATGCCAAATGAATTACTACTTACCACTACTAACTAACTAGTTATTAAAACTACTGAGTGCAAACATTACACCTGCTATAATCACTGCTAAAAATGTGAAGATTTGTTAACAACCACACCAAATGGAGTTGGGGTGGATATTATTGCATGTAACAGATCAGTCTCATGATGTGGATCCCTTTCCTCTTCCCCTCCCCTTCCCCTCGTCTTTTCCCCCCTTCCCTTGTCCCCCACCCTTCCCCCTCCAAGCACAACCCTTCTAACCTCTTTCAGAGCCCTTCCCCCTCCAAGCACAACCCTTCTAACCTCTTTCAGAGCCCTTCCCCCTCCAAGCACAACCCTTCTAACCTCTTTCAGAGCCCTTCCCCCTCCAAGCACAACCCTTCTAACCTCTTTCGGAGCCCTTCCCCAGAGTATCTGTGGCCCAGGATTGTACCAGTTGGACCCTCTCCCTCAACTTGTAGGTCTTCTTGTTCTTGTTGATAGGGATGGCAATCAACAGGACATCTGAGCACAGAATGAGGGTCCGCCAAAGGGCGGGCCCCAAAAAGAAAAATCATGAGTCACTGGAGTTTCAAAAGCCAGTTATGCTACACACCTTTCTGCTGGGTCAGTAAAGTCTGCTTTTGTCTTGGATAAAGGA
>JABACO010000020.1:1642563-1649423 GCA_013339895.1 Ephydatia muelleri | reverse complement strand
ACAACACATACCTCAACACATATTCCACTCATGGTCCACTGCCATCATTCCATTAGTCCCCTCCTCACCTCCACCTCCCCTCCCCTCACCTCCTCCTCACCTCCACATCACATCATCACCAATTCCCATTACCACTTATTCACATCTATTACCTCCTCCCCAACTACTGCCCTCCTCCCCACCCCCCCACCTGCTGCCCTTCCCCCCACCTCCTGCCCTCCCCTCACCTCCTGCCCTCCCCCCTCCTGCCCTCCCCCACCTCCTGCCCTCCCCCCACCTCCTGCCCTCCCCCACCTCCTGCCCTCCCCCCACCTCCTGCCCTCCTCCACCTCCTGCCCTCCCCCTCCTGCCCCCCCCCACTCCTGCCTCCCCCCCCTCTGCCCTCCCCCCCACCTACTGCCCTCCCCCCCACCTCCTGCCCCCCCCCCCCCACCTCCTGCCCTCCCCCCCCACCTCCTGCCCTCCTCACCACCACCACCTGCTTCCTCACATCCCTCCCACACATAGTTTAGCTAAGGTAAAAAGGCCCTGACATCCGCAAGGAAGTGTTTGGACCTCTGGCCCATGGTTTGTGTTAAAATGCCCAAACAATACCATTTGACCATATAAGGTAAAAGTTGTGTGATGTCTGAACTTTGCAGCACACACACCAACATGCACACACACATGCAAAACAAACAACATGCACACACATGCAAACATATACACACATACATAACATACACACAGTACAACACACAGACAGACACACACACAACAAACACACACACAGACACACACATACATGTACAACACAAGAGTTTAGTATTTTGTGGGTGGGGTAGGAGAACGCTACAAGGAGATGGCATTGAAGGGAGAGGGAGTAGGAGTACTGCAGGGCTAATCCTGGACAGGGGAGGAGGGCATGCAGCACTAAAACAATTGTACAGGTCACTGGGAATTGATTGTAATGAATATTGTTCTCTAGAGGCAGGTGGGGTTTTTGGTTTGCTACGTACGTGTACTCTCCTACATAACATGGCTTGGAGAAGGGCAGGAGATAGAGGCCAAATAGTTACACCCTAAGGCACTCCTGTCACAACCCTTCTGCTTGTTTGGCTAAACATCCTAAGGCACTACTGTCCACAACCCTTCTGCTTGTTCGGCTAAAAATCCTAAGGCACTACTGTCACAAACCCTTCTGCTTGTTCGGCTAAAAATCCTAAGGTGGGGGGGCCAATGCTTACATGCTTAAGCCATTACGAAAATGGCCAAGAGATGATGGGATGGTCTCACCTGACTTCCATATCAGGGTCAGTCTTAGGAGAGGTTTGCTGCTGCAGTCTGGCTTCACACCCTCGAAGAATCGGAGCAGCAGTTCCTTTGTGTTGGCCTTGTGGGTGTGGAGGAGTGAGGAGTGGAGGTGGACACGAAACGCCATGGACACCTGCTGGCTTATGAGGCGTGAGAAGGGTGAGGAGGGCGTAAGGTGGACAAGATGGAGGACAGGTGACCACAACATCTTGAAAGGCTGCTTTCTGTTGTAGAGAATGAGTGGATAAGAAGATACATGGAAGATGGAATGTACAACATCAAAGGAGAGAGAGAGAGAGGAGAGAGAGGTGCCAAGTGTGGAGGAAATTGCTTCAGATGGTGCTTAAGACGGACAGGAAGTAGAGGAGATGACAAAAGAAGGATGGGAGAAGAAAAAGGTGGAGAGGGTGGAATGGAGACAGAGGGCAATCCAGGCTAGCTTTCCCCTATACATGGCTACAATAAACAGAATGCAATACATGTCACCCCATTGATAGCAGCAGCACTAGGTACAAGCTGCAACCCCATTCTATCCAAATAGCTACACAGCCGCCATAGTATGAGTGAAAGCTCTGCACAATGCCACAGAGAACACACCAGGCTGAATGGTGGTCATTACAAAATGATAATACAAAATGACCTAAACATCACCATGGTAACATATAAATGATATAGTAGCAACTACAAGTGTGTGTGTGTGTGTATGTGTGTGTGTGTGTGTGTATGTGTGTGTGTGTGTGTGTGTGAACCTACTATTGGGGGAATTACAGCTTGCATCAAATAAACAAGTTGTAAGAACTAGAAACACCCACACTACATACTATCCCATAAAAGGCCATGCATATTAGCACAGAATGCTAACTCCCCCTCTCCTTCCATATTGCTGAAGATACTGGAACAAAACCATCAAATAGGTAGGGAATGGACGCCAGGGGACTTATGTGTTTCACTGCCAGACCTTTGAGGTTGCAAATCAGTCCTTATAAGGCAAATATAATAGGTCTACAAACTTGCTTCTCAACACGAATGATGCAGAAAACACTGACCAATTTCAAACAGGCCCTTAAAAGGCAATCTGACAGAAAAGGTTGAACCACAGTCCCTTCAGCAGAATGAGACCACAAAACTTGAGGAAGCAGACATCATTAAGAGGTGTTCCCTCTCCCACATGGCCACAGTCTAAGGCCACATATCATCATTCCCTTCAGGATGCCACTCTTAACCCTTTTTTGCCCCCACACTTCCTCCAGCTGCTGCACCCATATCCACAGCCCAAAGCTTGCATGCCCCTCTGGGAGAAGTGACGGCAGTGGGCTTATCTGCTGTTTGCAATACATGCAGTGTCGGTTATGAAAAGATGGCGATAACGCTGAAGACACTTTCAATGCCAAAGTAATGTTTATAGTAACCTACAAAGTTGCTTACAAAGTACACTCGGTACCATGTGATGGCGTGCACCTAAACTAACATGGCAACAATGGAACCTGACAGGTTGGTTACTAGAGGGTTAATGAGTAGTGGTCACTGGAGGGTTAATGAGTAGTGGTCACTGGAGTATTGGTCACCAAGTGGGTTAATGTACATGTAGGATAGTCACAAGAGGGTTAATTGCTGGTGCGGCTGGTGTGCATCCTAACATGGGAACCAGAAAGGTTAATGATTAGTGGTGTTTACTACGTAATGATCACTAGAGGGTTACCAAATAGGAGTTACAAGAGTGTTGGTCACCAGAGGGTTAATAGTGGTCACTGGACCACCAGTAGTCAAGAGGGTTAACAATATCAATATTCATCGATAATAGAATAGCAGGATGGGAGATCACCAAATTGTCCTCAATTTGCTACAGTGGATTGTCAAGTGGAAGCCATGTAGGCACAGCTCTTTATTTAACCACTTCCACTGAACCCCACCTCTTACTAATAGCCCCTCTCTTGTTAGGCAACAAACTTTAACCCTGTCTTGCCGGGCAATTAACTTCTTCCTGCTGTCAATTATATTTACCCCACAACCTAAGGGAGTTTACATATGATACAATTCTATTTAGTGCACATTTTAGAACATTCTGATACACTGGTTACAACAAAAACACAACTTCAATGGCTTTTTAGCAATCTTTATTCAATCTGTAAGTAAACACTTAACACATGCAACTTAATCTTTCCTGCTAGCTAGATAAGGTACATAATATGGTAAATTGATGCCCAGTACCCCCCCCCCCCCTGTAATGTGGTATAGCATTGATCAGGCTGCTGCTACCTGCGCTTGACCCAGAGCAATCTGGCTTAGTACTCAGTATGAAGATTCCTTGTGTGTGTGTGTGTGTGTGTGTGTGTGTGACTTATGTAGCTGCAACATCATGAATTGGTAACTCAAGAATCCCCCAGACATTGTGATGACACCCACTTGTACTGCAAAATTTATGCAAATTGCTGTGTAGAGATACCGATAGATGCATAAAATGCATTGCCACTCCCTGTTGCTATGTTACAGTGTGGGATCATCAAAACAGCTCTTTGATGACAGATGTTCGCACATATGTGTGTGCATGTGAGAGGAGTGTGTGAAGAAGGGACACATCAAGATTACACTGCTCAGCACCACAGATGAGGAGATAGGAGAGATGGGCTCAGAACTGCAGTAGGGCTTGCCTCAAGGACGAGCACTGGTAAGAAGTATCTCACAGCACACACACACACACACACACACACACACACACACACACACACACACACACACACACACACACACACACACACCACACACCACACACACCACACACACACACACACACACACACACACATCAGAGTCTTTCACAAGGTGTCAAGGAATTGGTACAAGCCACGGGATATACCTGTGGCAATGGATTTTGTAACTGCTTGTAATCAGTTAGTAGGATATCTATTTACACGCATTAGTCCAACAGACAGAAAGATAATGGAAAAACGATCTAAATCGAAAAGAGTACCAGCGTGCAGTCAAGTCCACAAAGTCACATCATGTCCTGCACATGTGCTGGCAGAAACTGGTCACTGCTTCCCAATTTTGCCCCTACAGTCAGCCATTAGCTGAATCCTAACCTAATAATGAACATTCCACTACAAAAACAGGGGAAAGTTGTGTGCCCTGTAGACATCAGGGGTGGGTATGTATTGCATCACTGATGGGATCTTTTGGTGGCTAAGGAGTGAAGCAAATGAAGCAATCTCTTGGCATTGCAAGCAGGCCCCCACAGGAACATGTTACCTTCTGTCTCTGCTAGCAGCAAGGCTGTGTGTGTGGTTTATTGGCGTGTGCCAATAAACCACACACACAGCCTTGCTTGCAGAAGGTAACATGTTCCTGTGGGGGCCTGCTTGCAATGCAAGAGATTGCTTCATTTGCTTCAGCTCATCAGCAACCAAAAGGTCCCATCATGGTGATGTAATGAGATAGACTTTTCCATCTTTGGCTTCACTATTTCATCATATTCTTTTAAAAACAAGGGACAATTATTGTTAAGTGATACATTATGGGATACATTCAATGGAGCAGCACACATCACGTGATGTGTGCGTGAATGTATTCCACAATTTATCACTTAAAAAACTTCGAGTCGCAACTATCTGCAGACATGATCGAAGTACTAGCTGCTTTAATCAAGGTGTTAAACGCCTGGTAAAAGAATACGACTAAATAGTGAAGCCAAAGATGGAAAACTCTATCTCATTGAATGCAGGTTCAGACTTGCCTCAAAGTTTCTGCATCATCATTTCTTGCTTAATCTGATCTGCAGTGTGTATCTGTGCTAATAATAGCCTGTTACATCTGTACTGTGAGGAGGATGTCAAGAACATGTAATCCATGAGAATCCATGTGACCATGTGGCTTTAGTAAATGATGATCAAGAATGTTGATTAATCCTTATTAAACTAGCTATAATCCTTACTAAACTAGCTATAATCCTTACTAAACTAGCTATAATTCTTACTAAACTAGCTAAATCCTTACTAAACTAGCTACAATCCTTACTAAACTAGCTATAATCCTTACTAAACTAGCTATAATTCTAACTAAACAGAACTATTATCTCCTTGATTGCTTAATTATCAACAAGCTCTCTATAAATATTTCAAGATACTCCATCTACAGTATATGCTTGCATGGTGTAATCCAATAAGGTATAGCCCACGCAATTTGTATGAGCTATACGAACCGAGGAACATGAGAGAATCAAATAAATGAACGTGATCTAAAACAGTACCCTTGACCTCTTGATTCAGGAGCTTGATGATCGTTTTCAGCAGTCTAGTTGGAAGCTTTGGTTGACCATGACTGAGAAAATATAACTTTATTTTACTAATAAAGGTAACAGGTAGCATTGATTTGATCGAGACAAGGATTCCATGGGTACAACCATGAACGCTTAACTACATAATTTTCGTGAATTTATACATGTGCTTGTATTATACACGCATGCATTGTCAATTGAGGGAGGGAAGAAGGGAAGGGGGCGAAAGAGGGAAGGGGGAAGAGGAAAGAGGGAAGGGGGGAAAGAGGGAGAGGGAAGGGGGGAGGGAAGAGGAAAGGGGGGAAGAGGGAAAGAGGGAAGAGGGAAGGGGGAAAGGAAAGAGGAAAAGAGGGAAGGGGGAAGGGACAGAGGGAAGAGGGAAGGGGGGAAAGAGGAGGAAAGGGGGGAGGGAAAGAGGAAAGAGGGAAAGAGGGAAGAGGGAAGGGGGAAAGAGGGAAGGGGGAAGGGGGAAAGAGGGAAAGAGGGAAGGGGGGAAAGAGGGAAGGGGGAAGAGGGAAGGGGGAAAGAGGGAAGGGGGGAAAGAGGGGAAGGGGGGGAAGAGGGAGGGGGGAAGAGGGGGAAGAGGGAAAGAGGGAAGGGAAGGAGGGGGGAAAGAGGGAAAGAGGGAAAGAGGGAAGGAGGGAAGGGGGAAAGAGGGAAAGAGGGAAGGGGAAGAGGGAAGAGGGAAGGGGGGAAAGAGGGAAGGGGGGAAAGAGGAAGGGGGAAAGAGGGAAGGGGGGAAGAGGGAAGGGGAGGGAAGGGGGGAAGAGGAAGAGGGAAGGGAAGGAGGGAAGGGGGAAAGAGGGAAGAGGGGGAAGGGGGGAAGAGAGGAGATGCATGACGAATTTCATTAGTTTTAGCTGGACCTGCCCAACTGGTTCTAACGTCCATGCTTTCAGAGGGTCCCAGTGCCAGTAAGAGATAAAGGGCCTTGAGGCCATGAAAAAGGGGACATCCCCCGGAAACGTTCGGCTGGGATATTGCCGCAGTGGGCATGATGAAACAG
This sequence comes from Ephydatia muelleri, assembly GCA_013339895.1. Lineage (NCBI taxonomy): Eukaryota > Metazoa > Porifera > Demospongiae > Spongillida > Spongillidae > Ephydatia > Ephydatia muelleri. The sequence continues at coordinate 1,642,855 of JABACO010000020.1, read as the reverse complement.
TGATGAAACAGTGACAAAACAGTGATGATGTGGTCAGATGATTTGGTATTTAAGTTATGGAACAAGATCTCATATGGCTTGATTTTAGTTCATTTTTATACATAATCCTTATCACAGAGTCAAACATACTAGGTTAAACGACTATCACACATGTGACAGATATACCCCAAAAGATCAGCATGTACATAAGGATCTGCCTCATCTATATCATGCTGCTGAGCTAATGCAGTAATTTTCGTGAGTCAGGTGATCCAGGCAGGGCCGATGCACCCACATAAGGGCAGTGGCTCGA
>JABACO010000020.1:1632563-1637563 GCA_013339895.1 Ephydatia muelleri | reverse complement strand
GAAACAGGCAAGCCTTTAGAGAAAAGGGGAAACAGGCAAGCCTTTAGAGAAAAGGGGAAACAGGCAAGCCTTTAGAATAGAGTTTGGAGCAGTGTTACTGATTCAGTTTCATGTATGGACTGACCTGCTGCATTGTTATGTTTACAGGATGACTTGATAGATGACATGGACAAGCTAGTGGCAGCTGCTGTTTGCCTCAAAGAACAAGGGTCTTACAAGATATATGCCCTAGCAACACATGGCCTCCTGGCTCCAGACAGTACAATGGTGGAGAAACTGAACGAGTCACCAATAGATGAGGTATGAGCAGCAAGGTGGTTCCATTGACCATTTTATTGCAGTTTGAAAGCTCTGTCTGTTAAAGCCGGTGTGTGTGTTTTAACTTGACCTATGCCCAGTTGTATGTGTCTTGATTCCCTCCAGGACCATATGTGTCCTGCACATGAGCTCACTGTTTTGCCTAGCATCAGGTTGGAAGTATGCTTTTAACAAATCAGTATTCAAAATAGTCTTGTTTTTTTTGTGTGTTGTGTGTAGGTGTATGTGTGTGTGGATGGCAGCAGCTTTGTTTATATTTTTCATGCAAGATTCCCTTCATTCCTTCCAGCTGTTGGTAACAAACACCATGCCCCAGACAATACCCTGCTCCAAAATTAAAGTCATTGACATCAGCCTCATACTGGCGGAGGCTGTGAGGAGAATATACCACGGAGAGTCCATGTCACAGCTGTTTACAGATACACCATTTCTGCTGGAGGATTAGTCCTTTGACCAGGCATAAATCATTGCCATCCATTTGTTCATGTGCCTATATTTCTCACCTTTTTTTTTTTAAAACGGGAAGTATTTTATTGGTTTTTGGTGGGAAAAATTATGTTGTTACAATTGTTAGCGCCACATATTTAACTACAGAACATCTCCTACATCTTGGTGTACCTGAGGTGTCTCCATAGCAACATATGTACTGCAATGTGAGAACAAAATTTAACTGGTTTTTGGATATAAATTCTTCTAATAGGTTAATAATTAAGATGAAATGAATTAAAATGTTATAGTATGTTACAGTTCATTTCAAGAAACCAAACATAATATTCAAATCAACTTATTCAGCACAACGCCACTCATTGATTTCAATTAACTACCAATAATATGTCATTAAAGCCCAAATATATCTTATTTCTTGAGGTTTAATCTACTCCAGGATTATTTTTAACCAATAACTCATTTTGAAGATTTGGTCAAGGGCTTTCGTTTTAAACCACTTTAGTGCAAAGCTATGAATGTTTGAAGAGCCATTCCCGACATCATGAGCTATTCATCTGATGATACATTGAATGCAGATGATATGACACAGTAAAGAGGCACAACAAAACAGAACCGAAATATAAATAAACGTCATGGCAACATGACCTGGGTGACACAAAGTCCACGAAAGCATCTCCTGTGGGTCCTCCCACGTGATGACGTCACACCTCAGAACACTCAGTGGTGTTGATCAAGGTCTGTTTGATGACGAGCTTCATTTGGTCCTAATGGCAAAGAATCTCAACAACCACATTGCATACAATGGTCCCCAGCTACATCAGTTATGTTTAAATACACATATAGTCCTACATCTTGTAGGGTATTTCTTACTTTATTCTTGCCCCAGAAGTCCACTACACTACTGGGCAACTCGTCTAGCTCCAGCAGACGATCCACTAGGGGAAGGCATTAAATAACATTATAGGGGAACAATAAATACCATGGAGGAGGAGGGGATAGGGGAGCAGGGAAGGATAGGGATGATGGGGAGGAGGGGGAAGGATAGGGGAGGAGGAGGGTGGATAGGGGAGAAGGGAGTACGGGGGAAGGATAGGGAGGAGGATATAGGGTATGTAGGTAGGAGTAGGAGGAGATAGGGGATGGGGATGCAGGTGGAAGAGATAGAGGGGGAGGAGAGCACCAACACACCTGTGCCATCCACTGACTGCTCGCTCAGACTCCATGCGTAATTGCCTTCTGGAATCACTTTGAAAAATGTCCTTAGAAACAGGAAACAGATTTAAAAACATAGGTTTGATTTTTAGTGGGGAAATAGTTTCTAGATAACTGCTGTGCCCAAAATATTGTAGGAAAAATTATATGATAGACTAGCAAATATGAAGGTGTTAAGGTGGAAACTGCTACATACAACACCCAATCTATCAGGTGAACTGGGAAAGAGGGATGTGTGTGCGTGGGGGAGAAATGAGGGCCTACAAATATACACGGACCAACACATACATGTATATTGGGTTATGTGAACATAAATATTCATAGTGCGTTGCCTTCTCGTGTTTGTGTTCTGCTGTTTAATCGTACAATAAAATTAATATGTTGAAAAAAAATTAAAAAATAGATTAGTATAAATACAAGTTTTGTTGACAAAAATGAAAATTGCTTTTCAAACACAACATGATGTGTATGTGTGTATCCCCAATGGTACAAGAACAATCTTGAGGGGTTGGATGCACCATATATGAAGTGCAGGGACTCCCATAATTGTACCGGGGGAGGGGGGAACATACACACACCACACATGCACAAAACACACATGGGCACATGCACACACACACACACACACACACACACACACACACACCACACACACACACACACACACACACACACACACACACACACACACACACACACACACGCCCGCACACACGTACACATACACACATGCCAACACTCACTCAATGACGGTCCTCAATCGGCCACTCATCTGCAATGCGAAGGGTCTTGGACGTGTCATCCCCCAACGACACCTTGGCTATACGTCCTTCACTCGAAAGTGGCAATATCTGCCGACCGGTCTGTGTGAGGGGATGGAGAGGAGGGGATGTAAAAAGAGGGAGGAGCCAGAGGGTGTGGTGCAGTGGGAGGTGGTCACGTAGTAGGACTTACAAGTTCAACCATTCGCTGTCTCAGTGACAACACAGTCCGCATAGTAGGAGGATGTAGTTGCTGTAGGAGGGGAAAAGAAGTGGAGTTATTGGTGTGATGTGTGGAGCTATTGGTGTGGTGTGTGATGTGTAGAGCTATTTGCTGTGTGGAGGTGGAAGGGGGGAGGGAGAGGGGTGTTCCCCTTACCTCTGGAGTTGGCTCCATCTGCTGCTTGCCTTCAGGGTGAACACAGCTTGCTGGGTGCAAAAGTGAACCAATAGAACACACAGCAAAAAAAAAAACACTTTATAGAGACCACACCCACCAGGAAACCACCCCATGTTGCCTTTGAACGTTCCAAAATACCACTCTGGTGTAGGGTCAAATGGCTCTTCCTTATACAGGCCCTGGAAAAGGGTTAAATTCAAAATGTATTTAGTGCCCCCTTTCCGTCCCTCAACAACAGCAAGCCACACCCACCGGTCGCCACACTTCTGAGTTGTCTTTGAAACCAAATACCATTATTTCGTCATCACGGTTGAAGCTAAGCTCTAGCAGGGCAGGGGAGGAAGGTGAGGTAAGGGGGTGGGGCAGGGGAGGAGGTGCAGGGGATCACAGATGATAGGACACATCGTCCAGAGAACATACCATCTGTGACAAAACCAATGTAGTCCACTTTTGCTTTCATTTGTAGACATTCAAAGATTTCATCTGGGATGCTCAAATGTGTTAATAGCTGTCAAAATAATAGAATTGTGTATAGAAACTGGAACTGTACCCTTTACATAGCCATGTAACACCATATGTGACGTGTGTGTGTGTGTGTGTGTATGTGTGTATGTGTGTGTGTATGTGTGTGTGTATGTGTGTGTGCATGTGTGTGTGATTTGTGTGTGTGTATGTGTGTGTGCATTGTGTGTGATTTGTGTGTCATTTGTGTGTACATGTCATTTGTTTATGTGTCATTAGCGTGTTGTTATTTGTGTCATTTGTGTTTTTTGTGCGCGTGTTGTGTGTATATTGTTGTTAGTGTGTGTCATTTGTGTGTTGTATGTGTGTGTGTGTTCATGCACTGCAATGTGTGCAGATACCAATACATACTGTGCACCATTCTCATCAGATAGTCATGTTTCATTAAGTGTCCTTCAACTGGTAGCAGTAATTGTGCATACTGGAAGCTTTACGTGCGTGTGTGCATGTGTGTGTGCAGGTGTGTGTGTGCATGTATGTGTGCATGTGTGTGCATATGTGTGTATTTGTGTGTGCATGTGTGTGCACAGATGAGAAATCCTGACCTTGGATAGGAGCTGCTTCTGTGTTAAGATGTTGGCGTAGATGTCTGAGAACCAGGCTGTCTTTTCTTCGGGTGACGAAGCCAGAAAGTGGTATGTTCTGAGTGGAGTGCCAAATGAAAAGCCTGCAATAGAACATTATGCCAAATGAATTACTACTTACCACTACTAACTAACTAGTTATTAAAACTACTGAGTGCAAACATTACACCTGCTATAATCACTGCTAAAAATGTGAAGATTTGTTAACAACCACACCAAATGGAGTTGGGGTGGATATTATTGCATGTAACAGATCAGTCTCATGATGTGGATCCCTTTCCTCTTCCCCTCCCCTTCCCCTCGTCTTTTCCCCCCTTCCCTTGTCCCCCACCCTTCCCCCTCCAAGCACAACCCTTCTAACCTCTTTCAGAGCCCTTCCCCCCTCCAAGCACAACCCTTCTAACCTCTTTCAGAGCCCTTCCCCCTCCAAGCACAACCCTTCTAACCTCTTTCAGAGCCCTTCCCCCTCCAAGCACAACCCTTCTAACCTCTTTCGGAGCCCTTCCCCAGAGTATCTGTGGCCCAGGATTGTACCAGTTGGACCCTCTCCCTCAACTTGTAGGTCTTCTTGTTCTTGTTGATAGGGATGGCAATCAACAGGACATCTGAGCACAGAATGAGGGTCCTGCCAAAGGGCGGGCCCCAAAAAGAAAAATCATGAGTCACTGGAGTTTCAAAAGCCAGTTATGCTACACACCTTTCTGCTGGGTCAGTAAAGTCTGCTTTGTCTTGGATAAAGGACCTTCCTTGTGAACA
>JABACO010000020.1:1551441-1631563 GCA_013339895.1 Ephydatia muelleri | reverse complement strand
CATGGCGCACCACACACCTTTCTCTTACGTCTACGCTGATCGGTGATTGAACAGCAGTCTGAGAATGGCTTCACAAAGGGCAGGGCAGTAGATAATGACGTAGGTAGGGCATTGCGCACATATACCTCCTATGAAAGAATAGTGAGGGTGAGGTAACAATGATGGTGAGGGTGAGGGTGAGAGTAACAGTGAGGGTGAGGGTGAGGGTAACAGTGAGGGTGAGGGTGAGGGTGAGAGTAACAGTGAGGCTGAGGGTGAGGGTAACAGTGAGGGTAATAGTGAGGGTGAGGGTAACAGTGAGGGCAGTGAGGGTGAGGTAGTGAGGGTGAGGGTAATAGTGAGGGTGAGGGTAAACAGTGAGGGCAGTGAGGGTAGTGAGGGATAACAGTGAAGGTAGTGAGGGTTGAGGTGAGGGTAACAGTAAGGGTGAGGGTAGTGAAGGTGAGGGTAACAGTGAGGGTGAGGGTAACAGTGAGGGTAATAGTGAGGGTGAGGGTAGTAGGGTTAGGGTGAAGGGGGACTGGATAATCATAATGTGTGATAAGGTACATAGTGTGATAGATGTAATGGTGGAGGTGTGTCAGGTGTATGAATGGATGTGGTGAGTTTAAATGGGGTGGTGATAGATTTATGGTGGGTATATGGAGTATAACACTCAGGTTGCAGAATAAATGGATTAAAGTACACCCCACAAAAACCCACAAAAACACAAGTCTCTTGCCGGGTATTTACCACATTGGTTAGTTACTTTAGAAAAGCTATGCCCCCCCATGCAAGAACTGCCACAAGCTAGTCACATATGCATGTAGCACTCAAACCAAAACCAAAACCACTCCAAACCTCATCACATGACCATGATTGTACAGTACAATGCCAGCTGTCACATGATCACACACACACACACACAACACACACACACACACACACACACACACACACAACACACACACACACACACACACACACACACACACACACACACACCACAACACAACACACACACACACACAACCACACACACACACACACACACACACACACACACACACACACACACACACACACACAGTTCACCTGCATAAAATGCTCTGTAAACCTGCAGGCATGCGCCACACACCTTCCTGCTCCCCGCGCACCAAGGCAAATGAAAGAGAAGGCCACACCCACCTGAACAGCCACCGGCTTAGTCTTGAATGGAATGCTTCGTCTCAGCTCGTCCACGAGGCAGGACAACGAGTCAGGGACGAGTGAGAGGAGCTCCTTCATGGCGGGTGGACGTTCAAGTAGGCGGGGGTGGCGTGGGAGGCGTCGAGGAACTCCTTCACAAGGGACTGGAGGATGCTCCTTAGGTAGTAGGTGTGGGCTGTGACCAGGCTCCTCAGGTACGTGATATAAGCCTCCACCACGTCACTGTCCTTGTCCACCCAGGGAAGCTTCTGCGTTTAAGAGGGGAAATATCACCATGACAACATGTGACCCCCCCCCCCCCCCCCCCCGGCCTGCCATCCCACCAGTAAAACATATGATGGTGTTTGGGGTACAAACGTATAGCTGATATTTGGAGATAGTTGGGGTATTCACCTTTGATTGGAGTGCGCTTTGAAGCATAACACATCTGTCACATGGCTATGACCCCACCCACCAACTATGCCTGAAGCGTCAAGAGGTACAAGCCAGTTCATCGCCACAACGATGAGCAAAAATGACACTATGCTAACTGTTGTCTTGAAATTAAATAAAGGACAATTAAAAAAGTTCACTACGCGCCTCCATAATTCGGCACTTATCCCGTTGCTTGCCCTATTAATTGGCATAGACTAAGCCCAATGGTAGCAATCCAGATGTACCCGTTACATAACTAAGCACCTGGACTGCGTACACCTTCGTCATCTGACATCCCTTCATCAGCCGATGTGAGTTCAACGCTTATGACACCACGATGTCAGAAATAAATCAGAGGTACAAAAATTACATGCTCAAATAGTTACAATGGTTACCAAAGTATAGGAGCAAGGGCTAATAGAAAATCTACACCAGCATTACAGCATTTTCATTAGAACATGCAAACTAAAATGAGCCACTAACACACTCACAGTAACAAATTTCGGTTTTCAACCTATTATCAAATGCATTACAGATAAGTCTATGCTAATGCAGCATCCATTCTGTGTAAACAACTGCAGACTCAGCACTCGTTGCTAGCGACCATTGTAAAATAAACCACACACCCTTCCCCACCCACCCCACTTACCAGGGTTGCCCCTACAAGGATGTCATCCTCAGCAGAGAGATGGGACACACAGAGATCCAGTCCCTGTATCCATCCTTTCAGTATGATGGGCTGGGTGTGTGTGTGTGTGGGGGGGGGGGGGGAGAGAAAGAAGGCAAGGTTTCATACACACACACACAACGCACGACAAACAGGCGTGTACGTTAATGTTAATAACTAGAAACGATCCGACGTCAATTTCACCTTCATATTGGGAGTGTTAAGATGTTCGATTACACTCCTGTAATTTTCAGCATTTCCCTAGAGCAAAGGTGTGATATCGTGGCGCGGTCTTAACAGTACGGCACAAACACTAACCTCCTTCTTCTTGTTTATAGCTTCTACTATTACTTTTGCTATGATTAGTGGAGGTCGAAGACTGCTTCTCGGAGTTCCGACAACTCCGGTAGACTCTCCCAGCATCGATGGTTTTTCTGCAACGTTTACTTTGTGGGTCATTCTGCTTGTTTGTTGGGGGCATTGCTGTATGTTGTAGCACGATATGGGACCACCATCACACGTGCACTGATTTTCAATCATGGAAAAAAAACTTCAGGTGTTGATAAACTTTAATAAATTAACCCCGAGGAGCGCGCGAAATCCTCATGACGCGCGTATGGTGCCTGCTGTGCGATACTGGATTGGCTAGGAATGTCCGCCTTTCAGCAAACTCATGCGGAGGTGAATTCAAAAGACTATACTGCGGCATAAATTCAAAATGCTTTTCAAAGGCCTTCACCACTCGCTCAGCGCCTCTAATTGGTGGCACACTAACACACTGGACAGTGCTTCGACCGCCTCTAGTCAGCAGCCTCTCTTCGCAGGCAGCACGTGACTCTGCGTGGCGAAAAGGCAACCGAGCCACACTGACGTATGTCGTTGCACTGGCGGTGGCCGTCGTCGGCATGTCGTATGCTGCGGTTCCTCTGTACCGGCTGTTTTGCCAGGCCTCGGGTTACGGGGGCACCGTCAAGAAAGGTCACGGTGGGAAAGTTGAGCACATGAAACCCGTGACAGACCGTCTCCTTACGATCAAGTTCAACGCCGACACCAGTGCTACAATGCAGTGGCAGTTCAAACCGCAGCAGAGAGAGATAAAGGTCACCTAAAAATGCTCTTTGCTTAAGTGTGATTTCAGTTTGTTTTAAGTTACTTGTTCATTAGCATAGTACTTGTTACCCAACTCATCCCCTTGCCCTTGCTACGTTTTGAGGTCATGGAGGAGGAGTAGGGGTGTGGTTATCAAAAACATAAGATTGAAATGTGACTATGTTATATTGTAGGATTGCATGCCACACCTCCTAGACACTGTTCTCCTCCCCCCCCCCCCAAATAGGTTGTGCCTGGGGAGACCGCTCTGGCATTCTATACAGCATACAATCCCACCGACTCCCCCGTCATTGGAATATCAACGTACAATGTTATCCCATTTGAGGCAGGACAGTACTTCAATAAAATTCAATGCTTTTGCTTTGAAGAACAGAGACTAAATCCAAAAGAACAGGTAAAGATGATGGAGCTGTTAGTGGTAGTGGTGAGTGAATTGGGGGTTTGGCTGGTTTTTCCCCGTCACCTATAAGTTTGGTAAGCACGTCTTCTATTTGTGGAAAGTCACTTCAGTTGGAGCGTAGTGTGTGTCGATGTGTGTGTGAAGGTATGTATACGTACAGGTGCAGCATTATTGCTGCACCTGAGTTTTTAAGCTCTTTCTGTGTGCTCGGTGTGTTAGTATATAAAAATGTGTGCTCATTAGCCTCTGCATATTACAGGTGGATATGCCTGTCTTCTTCTACATTGACCCTGAGTTTAGTGATGACCCGTTGATGGCCAAGGTGGACACAATCACCTTATCCTACACCTTCTTTGAAGCCAAGGAAGCAGAACATTTGAAAGTGCCACCTCCAATTCAGAGCACTGTTGCCGTGTGAGGTCTGTGTGCATGACACTGCACACACATTCTTGTTTGTATTTGGAGCAATTGACTTATAATTGCACACTGGTCATTAAATGTGGTAAAACAAAGTTGAAGCTATGAACACTTCGGATACTACCTCCCACATTTATCTGTAATGTAAGCAAGCAAGTCCCATCAATACCACCCCTCAAGATTAAGATTAACCGCTTTACATAGGAGGAAAAGAAGCATGTAAAACAATGCATAGAGGCAGTCCAGTCACATTGGCACATACATTCTACATTATCTGTAGATATGTACATGTATCAATGAATTGGCTTTGATATACACACAGGAAAGTGGAAAGGGAGAAGGGGAAAAAAAGAAGAAAAAAAAATCCCATCTCAGATGCAATTCTGCTATATTCCCAGTATGAACTCTTGATCTATACTTGTGTGTTCTGCTATTTCCCCGAAAAAAAGCATTTTTGCTGTGGTTAAGACTGATGTGTTGTGCTTTTATGGTTCAACCAACGTACCAGCCATCCAAGCATCCAGAGTTGATGAGCAGGCAGACGATGTCATTGTGGCCCTTGTTTCTTGCCACCTCCAGGGCCGCTTGGCCTTCCTCAACCATGTTATTGAGCACGGCTCCCCTGTGGAGGAGATAGGCCACCACCTCGATGTGACCATTGGCGCAGGCCAGCTTCAGGGGGGTGTCCCCACTCCTGTTCTTCTCATAGATGGACACCTTCCCGACCTCCACCATCTTCTGAACGAGCGCGGAGTACCCTTTGCTCACGGCGACGTGGAATGGCGTCTGTCCGCTCGTGTCACATGCAAGGCAGTTGGCCTCCTTGTCGACCAGATAGACTGCCACTTCCACGTGACCATTGTATACGGCGTGGTGCAGGGCCGTCTCCTGTCTGCCGCTTGTCTTGACATCCAGCTTCACCTGGTGGTTGAGCAGTATCTTCACCAGCTCCAGGAACCCTCCGTTGCAGGCGTCGATGAGCGGGGACCAGTTGCTGAGGTCGACCACGTCGCAGTTGGCCGCGTACTTGATCAGCAGCTGCACCACCTCGGTCCTTCCTTTGAGGCAGGCCAGGTGGAGGGGGGAGCGGCCGTCGTTGGAACGTACCTCCACGTCCACCCCGTGATCCAAGAAAAGTTGGACCGTGTCCAGGTGGCCCTCTTGGGCCGCGAGATGGACAGACGACCACCCGTCCTTGTCTTGGGCCAGGAGGTCGCAACCATGGTCCAGCAGGATCTCGCACACTTCCTTCCCGCCGTTGAAGGCTGCCAAGTGGATGCAGTTCCTCCCAGTGTCTATGATCTTGTGTACGTCTGCACCGTGATCGAGGAGAACGCGAACCACGGACGTCTGACACTTGTTGCACGCCGAGTGGAGGGGAGTCCACTGCTTGCAGTCCAGAGCATCGGACTGTGGGCAGTGGCTGAGAAGCAGCTCAACAATGTCAGCGTGACCATGCATGGCAGCGAGGTGGAGCGGTATCCTCAGGTTGTTGGCCTGGATGGAGGCGTCGGAGCCTTTCTCCAGGAGCAGTCTCACAATCTCAATGTGCCCCTCCTGTGCTGCGAGGTGGAGTGCCGTCCACCCGTCTTTGTCCTTGAGGTGCAGATCGATCCCCCTATCCACGAGGAACTCGGCCACATCCCGGTGACCATTGAAGGCGCACAGGTGGAGGGAGTTGCGCCCCATCTGGATCACGGCGTTGATCGAGGCCCCATGTTCCAGAAGGAGCCGGGCCGTGTCCAGGTGACCCTTGTTGCACGCCGAGTGGAGTGGCGTCCACTGCTTCCCGTCGGCCATGTTGACCTCCGAGTCTCGGGCGATGAGGTACTCCACGATGGCAGTGTGGCCCGACGAGGCTGCCATGTGCAGGGGCCTGCGTCCACTGTTGGACGATGCCTTGACATCCACGCCGCTGTCGACAAGGAGCATGACCACCTCGAAGGAGCCCTCTTGGGCGGCGAGGTGAAGGGCGGTCCACCCTTCGTTGTCCCGTGCTCCTGCTTCCACCTTGCACTCAAGCAGGAGGGTGCAGATGTTGGCGAAACCGTTGAAGGCGGCGAGGTGGAGAGGGTTGCGTCCTCCACCGATCCTCGTGTTCACGGTTGCCCCTTGCTTGATGAGGTAGTGGGCGAGGTCGTAGTGGTTGTGGTGGCAGGCGATGCAGAGCGGCGTCCACTGGCGGGTGTCCTTCATGTCGATGTGGGCCCCGTGGCGGAGGAGGTACTCCGCAATGTGCTTCTGTCCCTTCATGCAGGCCAGGTGGATCGGCGAGCGCAGGTTGTCAGCCTGCACGTTCGCATCCGCGCCCCGCAGGACGAGCTTCTCGACGATCTCCAGGTGGCCCTCCTGGGAGCAGAGGTGGAGGGGGGTCCACCCCTTCTCATCCTTGATCGTCCAATCGGAGCCGTGGTCGAGGAGCATCTGGGCAATCTTGGCCCTCCCGTGGTAGCAGGACGAGTGAAGAGGGATCCTCTTGTTCTTCGCTCGAGCGTTGACGTCGACTTTGGGCTGGTTCAGGAGAAGCTGGACAATCTTCTCATGACCCTCTTGCACCGCCAGATGGAGTGGACTCCAGTCATCCTTGTCCTGAAGCGTGTAGTTGATGCCCTTCTCCAGCAGGAACTCGGCCACAGAGGCATGCCCTTCGAACGCAGCCAAGTGGAGACTGTTGCGCCCGCTGTCGATGGTCTCGTTGATTTCCCCGCCCCTCGCGACAAGGAGCCTCACGATTTGGTCATAGCCATGCTGGCAGGCCACGTGCAGCGGTGTCCACTGCTTTGTGTCCTTGGCCGCAATGTTCGCTCCGTGCTGAAGCAGATAGGAGGCCACCTGAGTCCTGCCTTTGAGGACGGCGTTGTGCAAAGGGGTGCGGCCATTGTTGGCCCTCACGTTTGCGTCCACCCCCTCGCAGTTCCTCGAGAGGAACAGTGTCACGATTTCGAGGTGACCCTCCTGGGCAGCGAGATGGAGCGGGGTCCAGCCGTCCCTGTCTCTAGACGCCACCAGCTGGGTGCAGTCAGTTGCATCGACGATGTGCTCGACGCACTTCAGGTGGCCGTGGAAGGAGGCGGCGTGGATCGCATTGCGTCCCGTCTTGCTGGTGAGGGCAAAGTTGGGCGCGTAGGTGCAGATCACCTTGACAACGTCGGGGTGGCCCTCCTGCGAGGCAAGGATGATTGCCGTCCAGCCATCCTCGTCCTGCACGTTGACATCCACCTTACTCTCGAGGAGGACCTTGGACACCTCCACAAACCCTTCAAAGGCAGCGAGGTGGAGAGCCGTCCGTCCGATCTTTATAGTGTCGTTGGGGTCTGCTCCTTGCTCGATGAGACGCCTGGCTATAGCAGCGTGGCCGTAGTGGCAGGCAAAGTGGAGGGGTGCCCAGCCCTTGTTGTCCTTGACGCGGATGAAATCCCGGGACTTGAGGCAGCCGAGGAGGGCGTCGACCAGCTCCAGGGACCCGCTGCATGCGGCCTCTTGGAGGGAGGTGGCCCCTGAGTTCTTGTTGATGCACTGTGGGTCGGCGCCATACTGCAGGAGGACCTTCACGATCTCCACGTTCCCTATATTGCAGGCGATGTGAAGGGGGGCGTAGCCTTCCCCGTCCAGGACCCCCGTATCAGCTCCATTTTGAAGGAGCAGTTCGCACACGTCCTTGTAGCCCCCCTCGACCGCCAGGTGGAGGGGGCCAATGACGGAGCCAAAGCCCTCGTCGTGGACTAGATTGTTGATGGTGTCATTCGCAAGGTTCTTGTCGGAAAGCAGCTGCTCGACCTTGCTTAGATTGCCGTCGGCGCACGCAGCGTGCAGCTCTGAGCCAGAGTATGGTTGTGCCATGGCCTCCAGTGATTTTGTACTTTGTGTACGTGTGTGTGTGTGTGATCATGTAAGCATGAGTGCGATGTGTGCATGTGATGTTTGTAAATGTGAGTGTATGTGTGTGTGCATAAGGGAGAAAAAGTCACTAGTTCACAAATATTGGGCAAGTAGAGAGGTCGCACAATAATGACTCACTACAGAGGGCAAAGGGCAGTAATGACGTAACAACTGAATGACGAGGAAGGGGTGGGGAAGGGGGGTTGGATTGTTGCAGCAGTACATGGTGAAATCGAAGCACAACCTTTCCCACCGTCACCGTGCTTTTAACGATACGCCGGAGTCTTACGATGGCTCCTCCAGTATATTACATACTTGGATCTACATCGAACTTAACTTACGCCGAGCATACAAGTAACCAAACGTACATAGAAACATATACATATACATACGGTCGCGCTGCCAAGAACGCAGGCATACACGGATTAAACACACTGATGACACCTAGGTGTCTGACATTGACGCAAAGCGTGCGTTAAGTCTCTCACAAAACTCCGCCTTACCAGATTTATGCCAGAGCTCGCTTCTAGTGCTTGGGAAACTTTTAGAGTCTAACTATGAACGGTATCGTTTCGGCCATTTTTCTGATTTTTATCTAAACACACCCACCAAACCACTATACTTAATTAGACCAGTCCCGGTTCCCCTTTTCGTTATGATCACGTGCGCAAACCTATGAATATGCTCTTGTGGAAACTTTGCTGTGGAAACGGTTTGATCAGCAGAAATAGCGTATGCACGAACTAGTGACCCGCATCAGCCATATGGATAAAGTACTGGCACTTATACATTTCCCCTCGCTTAATTTTATCATTTACGTGTACGTGTACATGTTTTTCAGAGTGCCTTTCAAGTACACAGAAAGAATTACAAAACAAGAATAACATTCAAAGAAAGACAAAGAATGCTAAAAAAATGCTAAAGCCTATTGCATGACTGTAGGAAGTGATGCCCCATCATCAAAGCCTAGTCCACTCCTCCACTTTACCCTTAGACATAAGCTTGATGCTCGAACCAGGGCAAATAAAAGTCGAGCTCTGACGAATGCACACGTTTCTGCATATGATTTTTCCCATTTTGCTGCTATGCTGGTAGCTATTTGCTTCAAAAAATGTTCTGCCTCTCTGTGGAGAAGCCCATCAACGGATGTTACGAAAGGAGTAAATGTACCTCGCCTATCTTCCACTGCCTTTTTATATATAGCTTCTTCTTCTCTAGAGCCCCTGTACGTGTACATGTGGGGTTGATGACTTACGCCCTTTAAAGCCTTTACATAAGGAGGGAGGGGTACCCTCTCCTTTAGTAACTATCCAACGTAGCCAACACTCCCGTTTGGTGCCACGCTGTTGCCCCTCTAGAACTAATAATATTATTCATAACAGAAAGGAGGGAGGCACCCTCACCTCTCCCTCCTAATGTAAAGAGCGTCAAATTAAAACGTCACCATGCGCTTGCCCTCAACGTATCATGAAATACTATAATTAAGGTAAATTTTTAGGTTTGGATACAACTTTGAATTCTCGACGGCAGCATCCTTCCCTCCTCCCTCCTTATTTGTTTTAGAGGGGGACTAGCTTGGCACCAAACAGGAGTGTTGGCTAAGCCCTGCCTATAGGCTAGGTCCATGAGACATTTGGTTTTCACTGTATACATTCATGTTAATAAGTTGGGGGGGGGGGGGGGGGGGGGAACTGCAAAAAATGAGCATCTGCAGTTGAAATAAGGCTCTTTATTTGTATTGCGCGTTTCACTCTTACGCCAAGTGCTTAACGGTGCACTGTCTACTGTCAATCTTTGTAGCGGCAATAATTTGCTGTTTACGAGTCTGTTACCCTAACGACGTCATGCTAACAAGGCAATAATAGAATACCGTTGTTACGGTATTTGAAAGTGCTTAGTGGAAGAACCAACGAATGTCAGAAGGAAACACCGCCCGCGATTCTTGGGCAAACTGGTTTCGTGGCATTGGACGTTCAAACAGATTCGTGTTAGTAACATGGGAGAGGAGGCCTAGCCGTGGCAGCATGGTGGGAGCTATCGTCTGCCTCTCTCTGTTGTTCCTCATCATCGCCGTCGTGTCAGTGCGCTTCAACGGGAATAACGACAAATGGGACGACTGGTACGCTCCGGGCGAGACGAGGACCGGTTACCATTCGAGCGTGTTTTGTAGCAGCGTCACCTTGGAGAACCCTTCGCTCACATCTTCCGCTTCCGTATATCTCCTCCGGAACGAACCCAAGTTGACTGCACTCTACAATTTCACCATCGCCGACAGCCTGGTGCTCGGTTCTAGGTACTACCAGTACTGGAATTTCTACATGTACCCTGGTTCCAACTACACCTTCTCCAGCTATCTGAGCTCAGGAACGGTCAACTACTACCTCATCAAGGGAAAAACAAACTTCCAGAACTGGCATCGCACTGACGGATACTCGCTGGATTCGGTGTCATATTCGAGTATGTCAAACAAGACCCTGAGCCGATCATTCACGGTGGAAGACGAGTACTACTTTGTCCTCTACAATCCCTACCAGACCGATGCTAAAGTCAAAGTGACACTGGCCTTCAACCGGACCGAGTATTCGGCACATTCTGGGGGTGTGGTCACTTCCTGCACCGCGGCTCCCTCGTCCAAGTGCACCATGGATATCCCTTACAGTAGCGACTACGTTGTCCTGATCGAGGCCGGCGCACCCGGAGATGGGGACTGGGGCACCAACGTGGAGATCGACACCTCCTGCAATCCCCGCGTGTGGGTGTACGTGATGATCGTTCTCCTGCCCACGCTTGGGGTCATCGCACTGATCGCGTGCATCACCCTCGCGTGCTACTGCGTAAAAAGACGCATGAGGTACGCGCCTCTGCTGAGTGTCACGATGCAGGAGGTGGTGGTCGAGGACCCAGAGACAACCTTACCACCCAACCCGCCGCCCTACACCCCCGAGGAGGTTACGCTCCCTTCTTACAAGCCCAATCCCCCGGCTTACACCCCTTAAGGAGATGTGTGTGTGTGTGTGTGTGTCAGGTGACTTGTTTTTTTTTGGCACAGATTTGTGTCCCTGCATTGCCGTGGGTATGATCAGATGGATGTCTTTTTCATAGTAACGTGTAATTCCTTCCTCTTTTAATTTTCCTATTATGGCATTTGTTTACGTATAATCCTTACCAATTCAGGCAGTCAGGCATGACACTGAATATGCACTCCTAGACATTTCCTTCCGTGTCTGTGGGAGTATGTGTCTGTGTGCACATGTGCTAAATGTGTATGTGTGTTCCAATGAATGCCTAACCTCTGGTGCACAAGCCTAATCCCAACTCCTTTGGAGTCACTTTTGTTACTGGTAGAAATGAAGTCCCTCCATGCAAGTGTTCGAAAAGCTGTCTGTGGGAATGGGTAGACGTCTGCAGCGTTAAGAGTACATGAATCAAAACAGATGTGCTCACATCTATGGTTGAATGATATATAGTATAAATGCATACTTTTGCAAGTCTAGAGCATTATTCAACCCTTCCTCAATTGTGTTTGATGATGAATTCAACTACCTCCAATTGTATGTACTAGACTATACAATTAAGAGTACGATTTGTATATGAAAGTACCTTATAGCTATGGTTGTGTGAATTTTCATTTCAGCCCCTGATCAAAGCTAGTGAGCTCTGTTAATTAGATATGAGTACTTTTGGAAACCAATATTGCCCCCCAAAAAAACAGAAAACAAACAAAATTGAATGTCTGTGAAACTGTACATGCCATTGTACAGTGCTAGCATGCTTGTCTCTATACTTCTAGGATACTACATAAGACTGAAGTGCACGTAGAATAAATGAAATGTTTGTGATGACCAGTCTATAGCTACGATATAAGCCTATGACAGGCATGCCCGCGTCACAGCTGCGGGAAGGTAGCAGGACATTATCCACCTGTAGCTGTGACGTCACAGCTGCGGGAAGGTAGCTGGACATTATCCACCTGTAGCTGTGACGTCACAGCTGCGGGAAGGTAGCAGGACATTATCCACCTGTAGCTATGACGTCTGTATGTGTACATTCATAGTGCTCAGGAAAAGTATGGTTATAACAAGTTATGGCAACAGAACAGCTTAGTGATAACAGCTGGGTCATACCATTTGGGATAAGCACACAAATAGTTATACAAGAGTTATACGATAATTGTACATGGACCATATCAGATTGCGGTAGTTACAGCAGAGTTATACCAAATTCAGTGGAAACTACCCAATTGACATAACATGGTGTGATTTTACTGATATGTCATAGTTTTATAACTAATGGTACATAAACATGCCTGAAATGAGGCTGGGGCCGAGATGGCCTTAAAAGCCACGCCTACTACCTTTCGGGTAGTAAGCTGCTGAGCTGAGCATTAAAAGATGTCAGAGCCTGAGGGGAACGCGGCACACGGATCTTGGATCTTCCGCGGCGCAAGGCGTCATGTGTTCGTGACCCGGGTGCGAGAAATGGTACCCGGTCGTGGGGGCGTGGTGGGGGGTATTATCTGCCTCGTGCTGTTGTTCCTCGTCATCGCCGTCGTGTCAGTGCGCTTCAGCGGGAATAACGACAAATGGGACGACTGGTACGCTCCGGGCGAGACGAGGACCGATTACGTTTCGAGCGTGTTTTGTAGCAGCGTCACCTTGGAGAACCCTTCGCTCACATCTTCCGCTTCCATATATCTTCTTCGAAACGAACCCAAGTTGGCGGTTCGCTACAATTTCACTATCACGGATAGCCTGGTGCTCAAGTCTGGATACTATCAGTACTGGAACTTCTACATGTACCCTGGTTCCAACTACACCTTCTCCAGCTGTCTGACCTCTGGGAAGGTCTATTACTACCTCATCAAGGGCTTTACCAATTTCCAGAACTGGCACACCTACCTTGGATACTCTTACAACTATACGTCGTATTCGAGCGTCTGTGGATCGTCAAACACGACTCTGAGTCGATCGTTTACGGAGGAAGACGAGTACTACTTTGTCCTTTACAATGGGTACAGGGCCGATGCCAAAGTGCACGTGACGCTGACGTTCAACCGGACCGAGTACGTACTCCAATCAGAAGACGTGGATAGTTCCTGCACCGCGGCTCCCTCGTCCAAGTGCACCATGGATATCCCTTACAATAGCGACTACGTTGTCCTGATCGAGGCCGGCGCACCCGGAGATGGGGACTGGGGCACCAACGTGGACATCGACACTTCCTGCAATCCCCGCGTGTGGGTGTACGTGATGATCGTTCTCCTGCCCACGCTCGGGGTCATCGCACTGATCGCGTGCATCGCCGTCGCGTGCTGCTGCGTAAAAAGACGCATGAGGTACGCGCCTCTGCAGAGCGTCATGACGCAGGATGGGGTTTCCATGACGATGGTTGAGGACTCGGATTCAACGAACCCTCCGCCTTACACCCCCGAGGAGGTTTCGCCTCCTTCTTACAAACCAAACCCTCCGGCTTATACACCTTGAAACAACAGTTTAATCAATTACGCTGTGACTTTTTATCTAGTTGTGTGTGTACATTAACACGTGTGCTAAGCTCCTCTCTTTCTCTCTACGTTGTATATTATTTTACTTCTTTTACGGTACCGGTAGCGTCGAGTTACATGCGCATAGTGATAGGTTATGATGCAATTCATCGTCTGTAGACCTTCACTAGCGGCTCTCCCTGATCTATGGTGATCAAAAGTGACGCTTACTCCATACATTTCAATGGACGCGTGCGCGAGAAATTAACGGACGTTTGCAAAAACATTGCCAGCATGACGTATTCCTGACGCGCGTCATTGCAAACGTCCGTTAATTTCCCGCGCACGCGTCCATTGAACTGTATGGCATTTCTGTTCAACCTAAATCAGGAAAGGATATAGAAATGACAAAAACGTAGTGAAGCACATCATAAGCTATGCTTTATTGATGAAACAAAAAATTTCATGGTCTATCTGTGAGTTCCATGACCCTAAAACAACACGTCCATAGACACCTGTAGAAATTTGATAAAAATTTGTTTTTTTTTTCAAGACGTTTGTACATTTTTCTCAGGATCTGTGATAGTTGTGGTAAAAACGTTTATTATTATGTTAACCAGATCATTGAGGCAGGTGTATGTTACCATACAACACTCTTTTGCTAGGTTCCTGAGTCACTTTTAGTACTGAATGTCTCCATTATCAATATTGCATGACGTAATGGACGTTTTTAACGGGCGTGAGTATCTCTGCTGCAATGCTTCCCTGAATCAGACTCACTCATGTGCGTAACAACCATAGCTTGACCCACATACCTAGTATTTAGGGCCTAAGTATACCGTAGATGTTCTCTTCGATCGACGCTTGCGGTGCGCTACAGTATATGCTGGTATTCAAGTTAGGTTTGGCATCCTATAAATGGCAGCCACTGTTCGCGTAGTGGCCGATCGAGGGAGATTCTCATGGGGCATTGATTAATAGGACTGCTGTAAAAAAAAAGGGGGGGGGGGGGGGAGTACCTTTCTGGCCCCATCGGTACCAAACCCGGGGGTGCTATACGTTTCCACTTTCGGGCTCGATACAAAGAGCGAGCCTCAGCAGGGAAGTGGACGCCCGCGATACCAGTGGTCAACTTCGGGCCTGCGTATGATCCCCCATGGGCATGGCTATGTGGGCCCGGGCCTGCATATATGGCTTGCGTTTTCTTATATATTTACCAGACTACCACCAATAGAAATAGCTCATACAACCAGCGTGCCTACAACTGTATAGGCCTAACTGTGTGATGCATGTAGTAAACATACCTAGTTGTTGTATTCGTTTTTGGACTTCATGGTACTATAGTTTTCAAAGAGCTTGCAATGCATGCACATGAGCTGGACAACGAGCTGAACGGACAATAGAAATGACATATCCAGAAATGGCCCATACATACGCGGTCATCCTGTTGTTTTTTTCCACATTGAATTTCAAACATGCTTAATATACTCTAAAAATCGATTTGATTATAATATGCATTTTTCATGGAAAAAGCATTAAGCACCCTTTTACTAAAATCAAGACATTTAAATTAATTTCAACCGCGCATAATTAGTAAAATTTATTCATAAATGTATTTAATAGATGACGCAAGATTTTTAAATATCATGTTAATACTTTAATGACGTCTACGACGAAACTTTGGTTCACGTGTTGATTTAAATCTGGTATAATTAAATAGTAAAATAACGAAAGTCTATAATACAGAGTGCCAAAGCTTCTGCGCGATGGTGTGGCGACTGCGGTGCGCCCACGCATATGTGAAAAGTCAGTTGGTAAATAAATCATGCAACGCATGCCGATAGGGACTGACCAAACATTCAGAAATCATGTGTGCACAAAATATCTCTGTTATGCCTCATGGCAGTGTGCAATGTGATCTGTTCTTTTAATTTATCATTGTCTACTTGAACCAGCTAGTAGCTCTAACCAAGGATTATTAACTATTACAATCCGTGCTCGAACCCAGTGGGATATGCCTCATGTCATTCTCTTTGTCAGTAGCACTCGCGGCATTACTTTCAAAGTGGTTGTATGTTTCAACGCTTATACGTAAGTTCTATCAGTATACATGAAAAAGCTCGGTGATTTTTAAATAGACTCTATTGCCTGGTAACCTCGGACAACGCTCAGTTACAATTTCCATGCTTTTCTTGTTCATTTCACTAGTTACGAGCATTATACGTGCATGCATGCATTGCGGTTGATGGTGCATGATCCAATTATGCTGTCATAGTCTGCGATTAATTATATATATAGGTTAAGTGAATTGTGCATTATACAAGACAATACGGTGCAAGGTAACATGACTGCACCGCTGCGGTAATGAATGCTTTGAAGTGCAGTTTACCCATACACATGCATAGCTCTCAATTGCATGCATGGTAAATGCATGAGGAAGAGATTAGAACTAACTTGCTGCCCATGCAGGAGGCCTGCATACTTTTACTATCTGTGCGTGTGCACCTAAATTGGTGCACGCATTCAATATATGCACGATGCAAATGGTTGCGTGCATATGGTATATGAATACAATGCAGAGTGTAGCTGATAGTATGCAGGTATTGTTTCCTTGCAACTACTGGTTATGACAATAACAAGGTCAGGTATTGGCATCTGTTTACTACCACTATAATCTTTCGTGCAGCTAGTATAGTCCTTCACAATTCACTGGGATAAATGTTCAGTTGATTTATGATCAAATACACATGGTTGAATGGATTGATGACTCCAGGTTAAAAGTGACACTGTCAATAAACCTAATGTTCGTGCAAAGGTGATCTGCGAGTATGTATTGCATGCAGAGCGATCACGCAAGGTAATACGTTATTTTTAATAGGACATTAAATAATAATCGAATCGGATCAGGATCAGCTTCAAAACGTTCTATAGATCTTGCAAATAAAAAAGCGGGGGAAATTAAAGGATGCAACACCGAACTGACTGATCCGCAGCCATATAAGCCTAGTCCCTCATATATGCTCTGAACAGACAATTTGCATGTCTGCGACATGAATTAATTAATCAACGATGACCTTACTATATTATCTCCCACCTTACACGCCAGCTGGCGTGGTCACAAATTTCAGATAGAAAGCCGTTTATAATTAGCTGTTCTCAAATGCGCATAAGTGACGTGTTACCTAAGTTGCTGTAGCGGATCCGTGGGGTTGAACAAATTTTAACGGTTATAGAATCGGAGCGCCACTTCGGCGAATCGCGTCTCAGTTCTTGTATTTCGAACACCCCCCCCCCCCCCCACCCCCCCCCCCCCTCCCCCCCCTGCCCCATTACCAAAATACTGCATGGATCCGCCCCTGCCAAGCGGGGATGTGGCCACTAATAGTTTGGGAACATTTTGTGAGTTAATAAACCTAACTATAATTATTTAGTTTAAAGCTTCATGTAAAGGTACATACATGAACCCGGCCGTGTTTCTGTTATGACGACTATTTATTCAATAATGGTCAAGATGGCGGCGCCAGTAACCGAACATTGTTCAAAGGCTCCCCGAACTAGAAAAATCTATGTAATGGAAAAAACAAATGGCATGAAAATATGTACCAATGTGCTTCAAATCATAATAAAGGGTGGCAACTCAATATTTCGTTAAGATTGAATTAAACAAAACAGTGGAATACAGTAATTAGGTCAGAAAACATTGATTATGTGTACATGTTAATGGGAAGCTATGTTTTGCTTTCCCGAACTGAAATCTTCAATGTAATAGTATATATATTTTTGCACAGTTTGCACCTTACAACCTTTCTACACGTAAAAATGAGGTGGCAAATGTTTTATAACTTGCGGTTAGTTAATTAAATTCAAGAGTAACCATTTTTCATACATTTAAATAGGTGTAAGTCCATCTTTGTTTTGAATACATCCGAACCATTAGTACTTATAAATTCAACACAAATTCAAACCACACTACCCCTACGTACTAGCAATGAAACACATGCTATAGGATGTCTTTTTGAACACCATCACTTTCCTGGTGACCGCTGATTTCTGCATATGAACTGGACTCATATTACTGGACAGAGCTAAGAGGGCGTTTGTGTGTGTATTTGCATGTACCGGTGGCTGTTTGCATGTGTGCATGTTGTGTGTGTGCATGTGTTTGTGTACAGATGAGTGTGTGGTATGTGTGTGTATGTGTTTGTGTACATGTGAGTGTGTGGTATGTGTGTAGGTGTGTGCACATGTATGGGTAGACAGTGTGAGGTGAATGATGGTGTGTATAATATGTGTGCGTGCATGTGTGTAGTATACGTTGTATGTGTGTGCATGTGTGTATGTGTTGTGTGTGTAGCGTCCCAGGCTGGCGCCTGAAAACATGTGACTGTCTGATGATGGACTCTGACCTATATGTTGTGCGCATGTGCATATATGTGTATAAATGCTGTATACCTTTGGTACTACCATTGTCTTTCTTACCTGTCACTATTACTTACTGAGTCAGGGGTCACTACATTGGTGTCAGAAGCGGAATGGAGGACCGAAGTAGCGAGGTGCAGGCACCCACTACTCCCAGCAACTCGCGCACTCCGTCGGGACAGGCGCAAGTAGTAAGGATGAGTTTACGACCCCCTTCCCGTTTCTCAGCAGGAGCGGATCTTGTATTGTGGCGCAAGAGATTCGAGCTCTATGCCCGTCAGGCAAAAATAGCAGAAGACCAGTGGACAGGTGAGGTTCTTCCTCTTTTGGATGACGAACCAGCAAGGATTTGACGGAAGCTCAGAATATAGCGCGGTATTAAAGTGCTTAAAATGGATCAATACAACCCGGAGGGTAACGACCTGGAATGGCAGTTTAAATTTCAGCAGCGTACTCAAAAACCTGAAGAGCGCCTGCCAGAGTACGCGGGGACGCTTCGAGCCTTGGCCGACAAAGCCTATCCAAATTGGCCGGGAGAACAGTTGAACGAACTCGTCCAAGAGATCAATTAACATGCTATCAACTAACTCACTCACTTCTTTGTGCTGGTGAAATGGGAGCCTTCTTGCGTGTTGACGAATCGGTTGGTTATCTCCAGTGTCAATTGTATGGAACGATAGGGAAGTTTGTCCAAGGTCATCGTCCGATTTTGCAATGACATCCTCAAACTCCTGCAGCAATGCCACTCCCTGCGATTTGTGGTAGCTGGAGAGGTGTTCTGTATTCTGCAACATCAGCTCAATGAGGTGTGCACACTCGCTGTGGCCTACATGTCTGTTGGACTTAGTGGATTCAATACTACAGACAATATCAGAATCCGTGACTGGCTTGATCACGCCCACTCTAACATCCTTGTTAACAACCACAGGAGCCGGACCAGGGTTGAGGACCTGAACAACCACAGGAGCCGGACCAGGGTTGAGGACCTGAACTACCAGATGATTGCAACTCACTTGCGACAATGACCGCGCCACCAAAAGCCCGTGATCTTCCATGAATGTGTCCAGTGGCTCCAACAAAACAGCACCTGCTTCCTTTTTGTCAAGGGCAGAGGCAGAAATGTACATCTGACAGCAAGCTGGTACAGTCACCGTTTCCGAAACGCTCACAAAACACACATCTTCTGCTACCCCTGTATGATTAAACTGCACTATTTTCCCATCATTGACAAAGGTATGTTGTCGTAGATCTACTACACACGCATGTTTTTAAAATAAAAAAATCAACCCCTAGTATACACTCTTGAGTGAGATGCTTCGTAACAAGCACCATATGCCTTCTAGTCACCCCTCCTATGGTTATACTTACTTCACCTTGCCCCACCAACTCCAACTTCTCTCCATTGGCTGCAACAACAGAGTGAACCGGTTCTTTGATTGTCTTTGGAGATTGTTCCACACGTCTTCACGAACCAAAGTGACAGCCGAACCTGTATCTATCAATATCTTTACAACAAGCTTACCAAGCCTTCCATCAACTGACAAACAAGACCCCACGGCTGCAGTTTCGACTGAGGTCTTTAGTTTTGCACAATTTCGTTTAATATGACCACGCTTGCCGCAGTACCAGCACACGACGTCATCGCTTCTTTTCCGCGATACAGCGTCGTTCGGGCGTGATCTCGGATAGGTTCTTCCATTGTTCGTAGCTGCCAGCTGTAATTTCAACGTCTCAATCTGCTTACCGAGCTGTTCCACTTGGGTTGCCAGACGACTTGGTCTTGTAGCATTAGTTATAGCAGCAACAGCCTCGCTCTCGCTTTCGGAGTCATCTTCTTTACCAACCGCCATCGTCTCCACCTTAGCTGAAGCACCGTGTAGTCTTTTTTGCGACTCTTCCACTCCCTGATATTGGCCAGCCAGCTGCAATGCTTCGTTTAGTGTCTTTGGTCTTTCACGCATTAGTCTTAGCTGAACGGTATAGAGGAACGAATACCACGAATATATCCAGGGGGATAATAGAATCTAGCGACAGTCCTTGGGCATCGCCTGTGGTTCTTGTAAGGAAAAAAGATGGGAAGACAAGGTTTTGTGTGGACTTTCGTAAACTTAATGACTGCACACGCAAGGATGCACAGCCTCTGCCCAGAATTGATGAATCATTGGATGCTTTGGGTGGTGCATGTTTTTTCTCAACTCTAGATTTGGCCAGTGGGTATTGGCAAGTAATGATGGACCCTAAAAGTAAAGAAAAAACTGCATTTACAACACCTTATGGGCTATACCAGTTTCGGGTCATGCCATTTGGCCTTTGTAATGTCCCAGCAACCTTCCAAAGATTAATGGAGCGGGTATTAAGTGGTCTACATTGGACAGCCTGTTTAGTGTATCTGGATGATATAATAATATTTAGCAAAACTGTTGAACAGCATTTGGCATTGCTAAGGGATGTATTTTCTAGACTGAGGTGGGCTGGGCTTAAGGTCAAACCTTCCAAATGCCACCTACTGCAGACAAGTGTACACTATCTTGGGCATGTAGTATCAGCTAAGTGCATTGAAACAGATCCAGGGAAAGTGAAATGTGTTTCCAACTGGCCTATTCCAACAACCTCTAAGGAGTTATCATCATTTTTGGGCCTGGCATCGTACTATAGGCGTTTCATTAAAAATTTTGCACATGTGGCTGCTCCCTTGCATGCTTTAATACACAAAGGAAAACCCTGGCAGTGGACAACTGAATTTACAGAAGCATTATTTCTGCCCCTGTCCTCACGTTGCCTGACTTCAGTAAGTGTTTTGTCCTTGATACTGATGCCAGTGGAGAGGGTTTGGGGGCAGTTCTTTCTCAAACCATCAATGGTATGGAGCACGTAATTGCTTATGCAAGTAGAACACTCACACACACTGAAAAAAGATACTGTGCTACTCGGAGGGAGATGCTTGCATTGGTGTGGGGATCTCGGCCATTTTAGGCCTTACTTATATGGCAGGAAGTTTCTTTTGAGAACAGACCATAACTCTCTATGCTGGCTTCACAATTTTAAGGAACCTGAAGGCCAGGTGGCTCGGTGGTTGGAGACCATGGCTGAGTTCCAGTATGAAGTTATACATCGCCCTGGCAAGCAGCATTGTAATGCAGATTCACTTTCTTGTGGACAGTGCCGACAGTGTGGTTTGGAGGTTGAATTGGAGACTGATGAGATGTTTCCTGTATGTGATATTTTCTTGTTGCCAGCCTGGACAAACCAAGAGGTGGCAGACTTTCAGAGAGCAGATACGGACCTAGAGCAAGTTATTTACCTGGTTGCAGTCAGGATCAGTACCCCAACAATGTCCAAAGGATTCGACTTGGCAACTCCAATCCCTCTGGACTCAGTGCAAAAACCTGCTGTTGAAAGATGGCATTCTCTACAGACAGTGGGAGGATATCCCAGGAGGTGGTCAAGATCGATACTTGCAGTTAGTTATCCCTCCTACACACATACCAGGGATCATGGTTGGATTGCATGATTCAAAAATAGGGGGTTATATGGGGGTCAGGAAAACCTTGGAGAAGATTCGTAGGCGGTTTTATTGGCCTGGGCAGAAAAGTGATGTTGTGAAGTGGTGCTCTAACTGTATTGCTTGTAACTCCAGAAAGTCCCCTCCAAGAAATAAAGCACCTCTTGAAGTCAGCCATGCAAGTCGACCTTTGGAGAGGATAGCGATGGATATAATGGGTCCCCTACCTGAAACACCTCGAGGTAATTGTTATATACTTGTGGTTGGTGACTATTTCACAAAATAGAAAGAGGCATATCCATTACCAGATATGGAGGCATTGTCTATAGCTAAGGTGTTGGTTAATGAATTTATCTGCCGGTTTGGTGTGCCTGATTCAATTCATACAGATCAAGGAAAGAATTTTGAAGCAAAAGTGATACAAGAGATATGTCACCTTCTTGGAGTCACAAAGACAAGAACAACACCCTATCATCCGCAGTCCGATGGACTTGTGGAGAGATTTAATAGGACCCTACTGGAGATGCTCAGCACTACAGTGGCTGATGAACATGACTGGGACCTTTCTCTCCCAACGCAACTTCTGGCATATAGAACAAGTGTCCAGGAAACTACTGGAACCACACCATTCCAGCTCATGTTTGGGCGCAACCCCCGCCTCCCTGAGGACGTTCTTTATTCATTACCCGTGGCATCACATGATTCAGTTACTCAGTATACCAGGGTTCTCAAGGGCCGTCTTGAAAGATCTTACCAGGCTGTGATTAAGCATGTTCAGCAAAAACAGATCCATCAAAAAGACTTGTATGATCGTGGTGTGAGAGGTAGTCCCTATGGTGTTGGTGATCTTGTTCTTCTTCACTCCCCTGCAGTACCAAGAGGCAAGTCGAGAAAATTGCACAAACCATGGCAGGGGCCTTATAGGGTGGGGAAGGCTATTTCACCAAGTGTGTATCGTATTGTGGATTGTGCTCGACCACGATGTAAACGTGTTGTTCATTTTAATCGCCTCAAGCCAGCACCTCTAGGCAATGTACCACCTGCTGAGAGGGTGGTGAATGAGGAAGAGCATATGGAGCACAGTGGGGACACTGCAGAGGAAAAGGAAGAGGAAGAACTTGAATTCACTGAGATGGACCAACCTGTCATCACCCTGCAAGATGCAGTAGAGATCAACCAATAACCAATTGCAGTTCTTCCTACACCACCTGTGATTGATGCTCCCCACCAACATGCCGTACCACCAAATGCAGCCCTCCCGATACCACCTGAGGCTAATAACCTCAGAGATGCAGTGCCAGCCGGACTTCGACGATCTTCAAGGAGAACAAAACCACCTGAACGTTATGGGGACCCAATTACTCTTCCAGATGTGTGGACACATCTAATTGAAGAGGATGCAATGTAGCGTCCCAGGCTGGTGCCTGAAAACATGTGACTGTCTGATGATGGACTCAGTGTTTGGGCAATCTGGACAGACTATAGATTGGAACTGGACATCTCATGCTAGAGGAGTTTGTGTGTGTATGTGTGTGTGTATGTGTGTGTTTGGTGTGTGTGTGTGTGCATGTGTGTGTGTGTCTGGAGTATTTTTGTGTGTATATTTGTATGCGTGGAGAGTGTTTTTAACATTTCTGCATGTTATGGGTTAGGGTTAAGCAGAAATCAAATATCGGAACATTAAGAT
Source organism: Ephydatia muelleri (assembly GCA_013339895.1). Taxonomy (NCBI): domain Eukaryota; kingdom Metazoa; phylum Porifera; class Demospongiae; order Spongillida; family Spongillidae; genus Ephydatia; species Ephydatia muelleri. The sequence goes on along the minus strand of JABACO010000020.1, from coordinate 1,608,398 downwards.
TCATGATCTGAAGGAGGGTTAGGGGTGATGGTGGGGTGGGAGTGATGTCGTACTCGATCATCAGTGGGGGTGTTTTGTACATGCTTCTTTTCATTGGAAATCAGTTTTACTAAAACATCAGCATGCACAGTGGCTTGGCCTGGTAGTCTGTAGCAGTAGTCAAACAACCATTTGGTGTTTTCCTCTCACCTCTTGTAACTCCTCATCTCACTCCCTCTTACCTTGCTGATTTATTTCTTCTTTGCCTCCTCCCTGTACTCCCTCTCACCTAACCACTCCTCCACCAGCAGATGTGAAGTCTTTGGACTGGCACCCTTACAAAAGGATTAGTTGTGTCAGGGAGCAACATCTACCAGCAGCCAGTGAAGCTCTGGGTCCTCAGGGCTGGACTGAGTGCCTGCAAGATGTGTCCCTATGGTGCCCATCCCCACTTTGCAGTATTCTGGGTGTGACCATGAGCATTATGCATGCATGTGGTCATAGCAAAGAACTGTGCAATCATATTTCTGCAGGAGGATAGCATATGAGAGTTCAGTTTCACTTTCACACAATCCTTTCTAAATTTAGCCATGCCCACAAGGCTACTGTGATGTGTGGGAAATGGAACCACAATGGAAACTGGCTGACAAGCGCTGCCAGGAATCACCTGATCAAGATTTTCGACATCAGAAGAGATGTCAACAGTAAGTGGTTTGCCCACTATGAAGTAGACCCTATATGGATGTGTCCACCTGGGTGAGGGAGGGAGAGAGGTGTGTAATGGCCTGGTGGGGTGTGTTGAAGAGTAGAAGGTAGCCGCTGATGGAGCTTCTATTAGTGAAGCAGCTATATGTACTTCTTGTGCTATTGGTATTGATTACCTCCTCATGTGTATGTTCTGTGTTTGTGTTTGTGTGTGTGTGTGTTACACTTGAAGACCACATACAAACTCATAAACACATACCACACATACGTACCACCACACACACATACACCACACAACCATGCACACACACCATGCACAATGCACACACACCACACACACATACCACACACACCACCACACACCATGCACACAAACACACATGCACACACACACACACACACACACACACACACACACATACAGCCATCAATTGAGCTAGAACCAAAGCTGCGAATTGATATTGTACAAGGATTATAATAAACCACCACTTGGCACTGCACATTCCTGGAAAAGACCGCTAGGCCCTGCTCGTTCGGAAATCTTTTAGAGAGTTTACACACAGCAAGTCTCCACTTCGCAAAGACAGAGACGGACATTCTGCTATAAGTTTTCTGATGCAACTCGAAGGTGAAATGTATGCAGGCGCCGATGCTTCTTGAACAGGTCACGACAATAGTTAATCAAGAGCGACAGGACACAAAACATTTCGTAGAGAAAAAAAAAACGTCCACTCTTGCCCAAATAAGGAGTCATGCTACTTGATAAACCCACAGGTGGGTACAGTTACATAACACCACTTGGAAGGTATGTAAACAAAATGAATTTGATTGAGAAAAAAAGGTGCCCTCAGATAAAACCTTGCGTGTCTCAATACACATACTTTTTTTTCTGAAACGTACTGACATTGATAGTCCCTTCACTTGTGTAAAAAACATTATTTCAACATGGACGACAGCTCAATATTGCTTTGAAATTGCTAAAAATTTAACCCTTTAACCACACCCCAAAATACTCATCATAGATCTGTTCTACTGACCATGGCCAATGTAGAATATCTATTTCAATCTAGACAACAAGCAAGTCTGACAGTCTGTTTATTGCGGCTATAAGACTAGGCCTAGGCAATCACCACGTGCGTGCATGACACTCAAAACTGATATTTCCACAATTGACTCAAGAATTACGACCCTGAGCAGCAAACCTAGATCTGTTACCATCAATGACATTTATGGCCGCCTTAACTTACAACTGGTTAGGGCAAATGCCACATCTATCCTTACCAGGTTAATGCCACCATCTTATTGATTTGTTGTACCAGTATGCCTGTGTGTATAGATGTAATTATATAATCAATCAATAATAATAATCCTATGTTGAATAATGATTAGAATAATCATAACTGTTGGTGTATAATCCATGTTCACGTGTACGTGCAAGTGTGGACATTGTGCGAGTGTGTGCATGATGTAGGATGTAGTGTGTGCGAAGTGGATATATATGTTACATCGATCTGTATAGCTAGGCTCGAATTCCAACTTCGGCAATGAGCGTGTCAAGTTCGGTTTGTACTGACGGTCGCATGCAAGGTATGATTAAGTACTAAAGGCTAAGCGCCGGCTCCTTAGTAATTAGATGCTTATTAACGCTTATACGAGAAATGATAACTTGCACACAAATATACACACTAGAATATGTGAAACTTGAATTACACGGTGGTATGATAAAAATATACTTACGGGGGCATATTTTTGTACACTTCATTGTGCCTATATAAACAGTGACGTATTTAACACTTGCGGATTGAATATACGCCGTCTTATATTTCAAATATAGTACTCAGGCGTATATTTTGGTTATTCTCAAATATACGCAAAATATACGGTATCGTATATCTAACTTTTTGCACTGTGCAAGCGTACAAGAAATGTGTTAATGTGTGCATGACAGGAAGCCATGAGCAACTTACATTAGCACGTAAGAAAGCAGCCCTTAGACTTTAAATGCTACATACAGCATGCTATTTATAACATACCTTTGGGTGGTAGTGGTAGTTCTACGACCCTTCCAATACCGACTCCTTCTAGCTGCCTTAATGGTAGCTGAATTGCCCCTGTATATCCGCCTATTAGCAGCACGGTTCTCCTCGACGCCCTCTTGATATCGCTGCCTTTTAGCAGCACGGTTCTCCTCGACGTCCTCTTGATATCGCTGCCTTTTAGCAGCACGGTTCTCCTCGACGCCCTCTTGATATCGCTGCCTTTTAGCAGCACGCTTAGATACAGCATTTGCGTTGTACGTGTCGCGTACAGAGGCCTTCTTTCCAGGGTCGGCCTTGTAGGTGTCGCGTACAGAGGCCTTCTTCTTTTCTGGGTCGGCCTTGTAGGTGTCGCGTACAGAGGCCTTCTTCTTTTCTGGGTCGGCCTTGTAGCGCGCTCGGGCTTTAGCCTTGTTCTCTTGTGATAAAATATCTTCTCGTTTTTGGAGGTATTCCGCTCGTTGCTTAGATCTCTTCTTTTGATTACGCGAAGGCATTTTTAGAAAAACAACTTCACTAGCCAAAGTAAGTAACGACTAAACTGCGATAGTGCCTGTTGGAGTATTTATACACCCTAAAATTATACATTTTATTAAGAACTTGCTAGAACTTGCTAGATGGCCATAGAACTTGCAATCAAATAAGATGTGATATATGTCCAAATGACATGCTAGGATAACGTGCCGGTAAATTCTGAAGAGATTGGTACTACTGTCGTTCTTTAAAACCGTTCGTAGCTCGAGTTATACCTTCCTAAGGAAGAAGAAGAAGAAGACGACGACGACGAACAATTTTTTTGGGAATGGGCACGAGAAGTAGGTTCTTTGTTTGTCTGGAAGCGCATAGTTTAATCACATGATACTAGCATGAAAACGTAGATCTTGGTGTTGTCGTTCGATTGCTGCAACGTACGCAACGAGATAAGTGATCCGTTTCTCCGTTGTCCCTCCCGACGCGATTTAAAAAATTTAATGACATTCATCATTCCTCAATCAATCCTATATTGAACCTGCTGACGCAGGTTCAGATATCTTTGTTTGACCAACTTCTTTTACGGTACCGGTAGCGTCGAGTTACATGCGGATACTGATAGGTTATGATGCAATCCATCATTGGACGTCTGTAGACCTTCACTAGCTGCTCTCCCTGATCATGGTGATCAAAAGTGAAGCTTATTCATTTCAATGGACGCGCGTGCGCGGGAAATTAACGGATGAAACGAGCGTCTGAAATTTCTCGCCATATGCAAATATATGCAGCCTTACTACGGGTAGCTCCTAATCGGCACAACACTGCATACCAATTAAAACTCATACACATACACCTGCATATTACAATCTTCAGTGCTACTTACATACTGGCTACACAACCGATATGGCTCGGTCGTTGTGGGCTAGATAGCATCGTACTTTTTAATAACATAGTACAACAGAGCAAGAATCGGAATGGCGCACAGAGACACCGCGAACATGCTGACTTCGATCACGGCGTAAACCCATACGCGTGCGTCGCATGTTACGGAAATGTTGACGTTCGCTCCTGCGTCGCTGAAGGGGGAGGAGCTGGTCTGGACGAAGAGAGTGTATCCGGAGTTGTAAGCGAAACTAAGCGAGCAGGAAGTGGCAGACAATGTCGTCGAACAGTTATCTGAACCTGCGGCAGCAGGTTCAATATAGGATTGATTGAGGATTGATGAATATCATTAAAAAAACTTCACTCGCGTCTGGAGGGACAACGGAGAAACGGATCGCGTATCTCTTTGTCGCGATGGAACGAGAACTCAAAGATCTACATTTCTACGTTTGTTCCGTGTCATAAAACGGTGTGCTTTTAGAGAAACAAACGAATTCCTTTTTCTCGTGCCCAGTCCCAAAATAATTCTTGGTCGTCGTCTTCTTCTTCTTCTTCTTCCTTAGGAAGGTATAACTCGAGCTACGAACGGTTTTGAATAACGGCAATAGCGCCAATATCTTTGGAATTCACCTGCGCGGTGCCCTTTAAGGTCATATAAAGACTACAGCGAGAAGTACCTCATGCGGTAGCAAGTTCTGTATAGGATATGAAGTTATTGCAGAAGTTTATTTGGTTTATTGTTGATTAATGAAGTTATTTTACAGCATGCACTCCGACCTGCACGAAGTTTATTTGGTGTTCCTATCGCAGTTAAATACTTTGGCTAGTGAAGTTAAATGCCTTCGCGTAATCGAAAGAAGAGATCTAAGCAACGAGCGGAATACCTTCAAAAGCAAGACGATATTTTATCACAAGAAAACAAGGCTAAAGCCCGAGCGCGCTACAAGGCCGATCCCGAAAAGAAGAAGGCCTCTGTACGCGACAGCTACAAGGCCGATCCCGAAAAGAAGAAGGCCTCTGTACGCGACAGCTACAAGGCCGATCCCGAAAAGAAGAAGGCCTCTGTACGCGACAGCTACAAGGCCGATCCCGAAAAGAAGAAGGCCTCTGTACGCGACAGCTACAAGGCCGATCCCGAAAAGAAGAAGGCCTCTGTACGCGACAGCTACAAGGCCGATCCCGAAAAGAAGAAGGCCTCTGTACGCGACAGCTACAAGGCCGATCCCGAAAAGAAGAAGGCCTCTGCACGCGACAGCTACAAGGCCGATCCCGAAAAGAAGAAGGCCTCTGCACGCGACAGCTACAAGGCCGATCCCGAAAAGAAGAAGGCCTCTGTACGCGACAGCTACAACGCAGATATTGAATCTAAGCAATCTGCTAAAAGGCAGCGATATCAAGAGGACCTCGAGGAGAACCGTACTACTAAAAGGCAGCGATATCAAGAGGACTTCGAGGAGAACCGCGCTGCTAAAAGGCAGAAATACGAGGACAATTCAGCTGCCATTAAGGCATCTGAAAGGAATCGGTATTGGAATGACCCCGCTGTCCGATTGGCTAAACGTGCTGCCGAGAGGAAGCGGTATCGCAGGGGTCACCGAACTACCACTACCACCCAAAGGTATGTGATGGCATGTTGTATTGCACTAGCATTAAAAAGCTATAGGAAGATGTGCATGCAACATACATGTATGTACAGCACGCATGTAAGGGATCTGCACAAAACCATTCACTTTACATGTAAAGCATGCATGGTGACCCAACTGTTGTGTACAGTCCTTTGTGACCTGTCTATTGAATATTGGTGTGTCTAATTTCTTTGAGTTTGGCATGTGATGTGCATGCAACATGTGTACAGCACGCATGTAAGGGATCTGCCATTCACTTCACATGAAAAGCATGCATGGTGACCCTACTGTTGTGTACAGTAGTCCTTTCTCCTTTGTGACCTGTCTATTGAATATTGGGGTGTCATCCTTAATCTGATGCACAAAAAGGCTTCCTTATCTGATGTACATGACACAATGGCAGCCCGCCTGCAACTGTGTATTAATTTAATTGCATTTGCTATGGTTGAGCACTGAATATTACTGCAACCATATCCTTCTCCCATATAGCTACTCCTTGTATGAACCCAAATCTCATGCACTAATGGAGTATAATGGTGGTCTTGAAAAAGCTATTCTTAGGGATAGTGAGCTTCTAAGTGAAGTAAATGATGCGTTTTGTAAGTCTCATCCATTGCTAGCTCAAAAGGTTGTTACAAGATCTGCCCGTGCAGCAGTAAGTAAGATTGGTGCAGAAGCATTAGTTTCTAAAGCACTGAGTGTACGAAGAGCAAAAGCAGGGTCATTGTTAAAAACTATCCGGGAAGTTAATGCATTGAGATTAGAAGAAAATGATATTTTAGTTGGGCATGGGTATCATACTGCTGGCTCTGAACCTTACTTTTTTATTAATTCGTACACTTACACAAAACGACTTGAGGCCATTCCAGTAGACCTCAATGGTAGGTGTGTAGTGGCAGAGGAGATAGGGGACAGAGATAAGGATACCATGCGCCCCTTGAAATGGAAATGTACAAATGAGTGTCGCAAGCTCACTAGTGAAGAAGTAGAATTAGTGGTGAGGACAAAGTCACTGTTCCAAATGTCCATTGAAGACCTTCGAGCTGGGCTTGATGGTCTTGATTCAGGGTGTAGTCATGTTCATACTGATATCACTTTGAAATTACATTCTGGGTTTATTGAACAGCTTGGGCATCCTATTTATTGTGAGCTTCCAGAATGCTTTAGTCCATTGCGAGTTATTAGGGCAGCTATGCCTCACTTTCCTGTGTTAAGGATTTTCACTAGGCTACTTTATAAAGCTCGCAAATGCCACATGACCATTTTAGCTATTGATTCAGCACTTTCTTGTGGAAATATAGATGAGCTGATACCTTTTCTGGGCTTGAAGGCGAAGTTTTCAGATTTGTTTAGTGAGGATGGAGTTGAGCATGCCGTAGTTAGTGAAGACCACTCATCATCTGGTCTAGGCTGCATTGAGAGAGACTTGAAAGTTACACATGCTGACCTTATAGCTGAGCTACAATCCAAGTTCAATGACGATGCAGAGTTTGCATGCTGTAGCTGTGAACGATTATGCCAGCGCAAACAAGTGTCTCGTGTAAACTTCAGCCTTGACAAATATAAAACACCTTTTAATTAGGAGAACATCCAGCACAATGGAATAAGGAGGGGAGGTCTTTCCCATGGCCAATGTACATATACAATCATTGGAGAGGGAGGTCTTTCCCATGTAAACATTGTTACTTGCACACACACACACACACACACACACACAGCCACTCCCCCCTTATCTGTGAGATCATGAATATGCATAATGATCGGTGATGTAACGGATGAAATTGAACCAATAGAATTGTAGCACAGCCGGCACACATGTTAAGGTTTTTCATGTATAAAAGCTACTCACCCACCAAATAGTGCACTTCGATTGCTGAGAAGAAAAAGGTAAAAACTAAATCCTTGCACTTTGTTTCTATACTCTCTGTCATGTTGATTCAGATGGAATATGCAAGATTTTTTGAACAAGACTCGGAGGACGAAATACATCCTCCGACTCCTCAACCGTTCACCCAGCCACCGCCCCCGCCACCGCTGCTAGAAGCAGTGCTGCCCCCCAATCATCCGCCACCAGCAGTAGCAGCAGCACTGTCCCCACCGCCAGCAGCAGCAGAGCTACCGCCACCAGCAGTAGCAGCAGGGCTGCCCCCGCCGCTACCAGCAGAAGCAGCAGAGCGGCCCCCGCCGCTACCAGCACTAGCCCCACCACCGGCACCTATACCAGTGCCCCCACCACCACTTCGCCTGCTGCCCCCCTGGCTGCTGCCACCACCACCCACATGCATGCTCCCATGGCCACAACGAGGCTGCCGGAGAAGACGAGGAGGTCGAGGACAAGGCCGAACAGTTAATTACATAAAAAATTCGTATACTTATCATTATTATTAAAAAATTTAACCTCCCTCCCTCCCTCCCTCCTTTCGTAAATTTAAATCAATTTATCACCACTTATAAAGACGCCTCAGGAAAAAACTTATGAAACAAGTAAATAAAAACATTCTCTAACGAGAAAGTTGTTGGTATATAGGATTGACCAATCGTGGTGTAAAAAGCACGGAAACAAGAGTGACAGAAATTTGACTGGAAAATTCGAAGAGGCCTATATTTAGCCCCACCACCACTTCGCCTGCTGCCCCCCTGGCCGCTGCCACCACCACCCACATGGCTCCCATGGCCACAACGAGGCCGCCGCGCCAATAGAAGAGGGTGGAAACGAGGACAAGGCCGAACAATGAATAACATAAATAACTCGTATACTTATCATTTCTATTATTAAAATTTTTAACCTCCCTCCCTCCTTTCGTAAATTAAAATCAATTTATCACCACTTATAAAGACGCCAGAGGAAAAAACTTATGAAACAAGTAAATAAAAACATTCTCTAACGAGAAAGTTGTTGGTATATAGGATTGACCAATGGTGGTGTAAAAAGCATGGAAACAAGAGTGACAGAAATTTGACTGGAAAATTGAAATAGGCCTATATTTAGCACACTAACGTTGTAACAGTACATGCCTGAGTAATGGGCTAAATATAGGCCTATTTCAATTTTCCAGTCAAATTTCTGTCACTCTTGTTTCCATGCTTTTTACACCACCATTGGTCAATCCTATATACCAACAACTTTCTCGTTAGAGAATGTTTTTATTTACTTGTCAACTATGACTTCAGACGATGGCACGTACTCATATCGATCAAATGCCACGGTGTAAGTGACGGAAGCGGCAGCGGAGTTGATGTTATCGAAGATAAAATAGTAATCGTCCTCCGAATTGAAGGTGAGCTTATCCAACAAGTTCATGACACCGCACTGGCTGGTCAGAGCAGTTAATAAGCGCGCGCTGTTCGAGTATGCTAAATTGCTTGACCCAGAGTCGACCCACTGGTTGAAGGTGCTGGTTCCTTTGATGACCAGATAGGTGACCGCACTGCTACCGGAACCCAGGCAGGCACTGAGAGAGTAATTCGTTCCCGGATATATGTAAAAACTCAAATACTCATAGCTGTTGCTCAACGCTAAATTCGGCTTCGTATACGTCAATGTGAAGTTGTCCTTTGCCAACTGGGGCTTGGTCTGGAGTAGGTAGAGAGACGCTGTGACCCCCGTGGTCAGCGAGGTAGGAGTGTTCAATTTCGCTCCCTGGCATAGCTCGCTGGAGACGGATAAGATGCGAGTGTCGGATGGGGAGAAGGTAGACGAGATGATCGTGCTGTTTTTTTTGTACGTCACCGTAACGGGAACCACGAGAAGGGTGATCACTGCAGCAATAACGAATATTATAATCCACGGGGCCGCAAAGCATGCTACGCAACCGGGGTCGCAGTCGTCGTTGTAGGAACCGTTGCGGCGCCCTCTGTAATGTCCTCCGGAGTGATGTCCTCTGGAGTGATGTCCTCCGGAGTGATGTCCTCCGCCCCCGGAGTGATGTCCTCCTCCTCCATGGCCGCCACCACCGCGAGGCATCTCTATTGTGAAGTGATTGTCACTTCAGGCCAGAGATGTGCGTATTATACCATGCAGCCACGCCCTATAAGTTCATTGCATGCAGTGTTACTCAAGAAATGACTTGGCATTCAATCCGCGATGCGTGAATATCGATATGGCAGGGCATCATAATAGCTGCATATATATAGCGGACTGACATTAGTAGAATATGTATCTCTATGTACCTGCATGCCCAGACGAGGGAGATAAGACGACCATCCTTAGGCATGCGCACAGTCTAGGCGTTTCTACACTATAGACCGCAAACCGGATCGATCCGCATTGAGGGCGCGTCTACCTAGGCAATTAGCATTCATTGCCCACACCTGATGGATGGGCGTACCCGTGCCGGTGCGTGAAATTATTACGTTTTATTATTATTATTATTCAGAGATAAGAAAACACAACAGTAATGATGCTAAATGTGTGGAATTAGGTTGGGTGTGCATCCCTTTGGTTGTCGAGACGTACGGAGCGTGGGGTCAAGAGGCAGTTAAAACTTTTGCGCAGTTGGCATCCAGGCTGGCAATGGACCTTTTCGTTTAAGGCCCTGGAATGTTTGCGGGTCAAAGTGACGTCATAATTAGAAGTGACGTTACATCCGGAGTACATCCACCGAATGCGTTTTTCAATTCCGTACAGTGGTAGCTTGTCACGAATACACTATCGTAATTTTTTTAATGTGAGAAGAAGAGCACTATTGCTTCCTGGAATATACCATCCTATCCATTTGCCTGCGTAGGTGTGAAAGTGCGCACTTTTAGAATGCCATGGAATGGCTCATTTAGTGATGCTCCGGGTATATCGTCTTGTGTTAGTTCAACCGAAGTACTGGGTTTTTCGCTAATGCATTCACTAGACGCCATTCTTCAGAAACTTTGAACGAGAATGCGAAGCATGATCACTGCATGTACCTGGAGAGGTCCTCCATACTGCATTCATCATTCTTACCTCAAATCTCAAAGAGTTTGAAGCCAACTAAGCCAACACACGCGAGAATACACGCACACCTTAGCGAAGAATGTACTCCGGATGTGACGTCACGTGTAATCAACACTAATTACATTCCTTGCGCCCTTAAACCATTGCATGCTCCAAGCCTGTCATAAATGAGATTTACGGAAGGCTTAACACCTGCCTCATGAGATCCATTTCTTCGGCTATCCTCACCAGGATTGTGCCCTCATGAATTGTTATGTGTATGTAATTGTGCGTCAGTGTATTTTATATTGCATAATTATCTTTAAAACACAAATAAATTAAAAAAATAAAATAAAAAATAATAAAATAATTAGAAATATACAAAACACAGAAATACGCGATAAATAGCGTTTGAATCGCTATAACCTCCCAACGGATAACGCTATATTTTCAACACTTCATACTACTATGAAGTGTTGAAAATAGGAAGTCGATAGCGTTATCCGTTGGGAAGTCATAGCGATTCAAACGCGATGCATTTTTATAACATTTTAACCGTGGGGCAATTTTCGCGGAAACTGTCCCATATAAATGCTTTATTTATATGTACAATTAAGAAATTAATTAAAGTCTGGAGAGAATTGCCCTGATGTTCGCCCTAACAAGAGTCAGACTCAACCTTCCATATAGGGCTGCAGTGGCTGTGGACTTTGGAGTCCAAAGTCCACAGCCACTGCAGCCCTATATGGAAGGCTGAGTCTGCGACAAGACAAAATTGTCCAAAGTTTGGACAATTTTGTCTTGTGGCCAGTCGAGACGCAAGCTGAGGAAACGCCCACTTAGCCTCAGTACCCCAACATCCATAAGTCTCTACTGCAAGTGGGATGGATACCCAACCAAGTTCTGCACATTTGGCATCGTTGGCTCAATGCTTCGTTTCTTCCGCTACAAAGGCTGCAGATCCCGCTGTCACACTCGCTTCTGGTAAAATATATGTTAGAAACTAGCGGAGACGTGACGGTGAAATCGAAAGCAGCTGGCTTGCCTAGCATTCAGTTTGTAGCAAGGACATCCGCTGGTCGTTTGCGGCGTTCTTCCGACCCAAACTTACCCCTTACGGTACCTCCACCTGCATGCATGGACCACCAATGCAGGCTCTCCGGCAAGACTCCACAAAAACGTCACGAAGCCTGTTATTACAACGTCATGCACCTCCATGCTTACAGGTTAAAGCATGGTGACCCATGCATGGGATCCAAAGAATGAGCTGGGCAGTATGGACAGCTGTTGATCTGGGAGACACCCATGCCAAGCCACCACTGTATGGGCGCTTATTATATAAATAAAAACATTCTCTAACGAGAAAGTTGTTGGTATATAGGATTGACCAATGGTGGTGTAAAAAGCACGGAAACAAGAGTGACAGAAATTTGACTGGAAAATTGAAATAGGCCTATATTTAGCCCATTACTCAGGCATGCACTGTTATAACGTTAGTGTGCTAATTTACTGAGGATTGGTGTCCCGTACCACTATATGCATGTGGCAAAGAATGTCACTGTATTCACCACAGCACTGAGCCCATGGCACAATATTAAAAAGTGTGTGTGTGGGGGGGCTGATTTCTTTTGAATAATTAAATATACAAGTCTACATGTAGAGATGCACGAATTTATTTTTAATCGTGATGCAAACGATGTTGTCATCGAAAAAGTTGTTGTCGGCTATCATTCCTTGATGAGATTTATACAGTTGGCCAAAAAATTGTGGTGTGTGTGTGGAGGGTCCCTGCAACGTGCATAAGACTTTAAGTTCTTACACACTCACATCCATCTTTTTGTAGTTAAGTACAATTGTGTAATAAAGCTTTCCTGTTTGGCAAAATCCTTGATCTTTGAACAACGTCTTATATCATTCTTTATGCCTCCACTACTCAGCTATGTGGCTTGTGTACCAGTTGCAGAGACTTGAGTCTCTCTTTGCCCATACAATATTTAGCGCACACAGAGTACATGAACATACCCTCATGTTGGTTCACACACCCTGATGCATGTGTATATGTTGTGCAAATGCGTCTGTACATCCTGAGCACAAAGCACACACACAAAACTCTATAATAATTACGGCACATCCATATGCATTCGAGTGTAAGACTTCCTCTGAACCTGTTCTCTGCACATGCATCAAGATGTTCTATTTGATTGAGCAGCTCAAGTGGCCATTGATTAATTCTCAATTCCTGTACCAATCTCTGTGTGCTTTCTCTGTATTGTTGCAAGCAGACCTATACTCTTCTCTTAGTACACTCATCTAGCACTCTGTACAAGTGCTCGTCTGACCTGTAAAAGCCTTTTCTGGAGTACAGTGTAATGAAATCGTTACTAGTTGCAATCGATATGTCTGTGTAAACTTACCACTGGCCTTGACCTACCACAATCTGCAACGATAAGGGAGGTACAATAATTTAATTGTAGGTCTCACAGGCCTACTGTTTCCATCAGCACAATGTTGTGTGTTCCATGTGGCACTAATTGAGTTAAACGAGTGTACATGAACTCAGATTGCTGTTCCTCACCATAAGTACAAAGTACGTACTGTGCCTTGCTATAACCTTCTACGAGTAGTCATTTAATTTACTACATACAAATTAGTACAGTGCGACACGTAACACTGTGCTGCCTTATCTTGATGAAAAAGGATGTACCACGCAGGTAAGTTTTTTTTTTTGAAGGGCGCTGTTTCTGCCTGGCGATGAATGGACCTTTTGCCTTCTGACGTCACAAATTGATTGTGTTTGACATAACATAAGTCCTTATAGGAACTTCACGAAGAAACACAGCAAGTACTAAATTAATGGTAAATGAATGCCTGACTGTATTCCAAAATGAAGTACCTTCGCCAGTTACGGTGCAAATGTCACAGCGCTCACAAGTTACCGGAAGTTGCCCCCCAAAAATCGAAAAGCGCGACTTCGCGTGTCTCATTAGCAACTTCCGCAATGTTTCGTTGCATACAAATCCCTTACAGAGCTTCATCGTGAAATACAACAAAAATGAAACGTGTGGTAATTTACTTCTCAATAAAAATATAAAAGGAAAAGCATGTAGGAGCTATGATGGTGAAGTTATACCATTTTTAAAGTTGCCCCCCCAAAATTCATGCGTGACGTCAAAGGCAAAAGCCATTACCCTATCATTGCTGATTGCCATAGGTCAGGGCCAGTGGTAAGTTTACACAGACAACAGTGTGCGTTTGTGTGTGTGCATTTGTGTGTCTGTGTGTGTATGTCGTGTGTGTGTGTGCCTGTGTGTGTGCATGTGTGTGTTATGCAAGCTTGGTACACAAATTGAAATGCAATCAGTTGAATTGAACAGAATACATGTGCATGTGACAATGTTTGTGAGTGAGTGTTTGTACCATCATCAGACAGGTGTATTGTTTGCCACATGTATAACTGGTGTGTGCAAGTACGCTGTACATGAGTGTGTGTGTGTGTGTGTGTGTGTGTGTGTGTGTGTGTGTGTGTGTGTGTGTGTGTGTGTGTGTGGTTGTGTATAAGAAAATACGCCATACGATAGCGTACAGGGCCATGTACGCAACAATATTGCAAGTGTGTGCACAAGTGTGAGCCAGCATGAGTTCATGTACTATGTGTGAGCTGAAAGTACCGAAATCATTGCAATCGTAGCCGAGTGGGCGTGGCAGATATAAGACGATGATTTTAGCAAGATGATGGCAAATAGACACGACTAGAGGATGATGCGAGTGCGTAGCAAATAGCCTTACGCGTGCCGTTTTGAATACTGCCGGCGACGTGGGAGGCGCAAGGTTATACCATAGATATTATATTTACAATAATATCTAATAGTATGGTTATACTGCAACCATTCGCTTGGATCCGTTAATTTTGGTACGATCGTCTGGAAAACTGAGCAGCCTTCTTCTTCTTTTAATTTTCCCGCATAAACTCACTGCCTGAGTGAGACAAAAACAGTTGCGAACGGCTAGCTTAGTTTAAAGGAGAAATGGGCGGAACAAAGAAGTTATCAAAATTTATTGTGGATTGGGAGAATGGAACACGGGTTGCATGCAAAAATGGTGCAATCGAGCGGGAAATGTTCATTAACTTTGCACAGCTGTATCTCCGTGACGGATAGAGTAAAAATTAACGAACAGAACAAATCAATAGATATAGGACCTCTCTACCTACTGATTACTCCTACCGAAAGTTATGGTGGGTTTGAACCCGGAGGGGTATCGAACGATGCAATACTGGCACGGAGCAAGTGCAAGACCCCCAAATGGATTTTACCATAGAGAAATGATGTAGTATTAAGTGTTGAGAATAGGAAGTTGATACCTTTTACTGTTCGGAAGTTATAGTGATTCAAACGCAAGTAAATTTTATAACGTTTTATATATATAGCGAAGCGCAATTTTTGTCCCAATTATCCTATCTAGGTTAACTTGACTGTTATAGGACTTATTTTAGTGTATATAATAATAATAATAATGTGCATTCTTTTGTGTATTCCCTGTAATGTTATTCTCAATTGCTAACTATAAACAATATTATTCAATATTTATATAATAATACAATTTCGCACACGAAATTAAATTAAGACAAAAGTGGCTGGCTCTGACTAGGACGATGTTTAGCCTTCCGTACAGAGCGACACAGCCGAAGACTTTGCGCGAGGCGTGCGAGTGCGCAGCGAGTCTGTCGAGACATTTAATGGCTTCGTCTCCCCAACAACCGTAAGTCTCCACGGCTAAAGGGATGCAAACCCAGCCAAAACGGTTACATTTTGCATAGTTGGTGGCATGTTTGCGGGCTACAGCAGCCGACGCAGCGGATTCAGCGAGTCTGTCGAGACACTTAATGGCTTCGACCGTAAGTCGAGGGATGCAAACCCAGCCCAAACGGTTACATTTTGACCAGGATGTCTGCTGGGCGGGTTTGTCTGCCCTCTTTGTCTAGGCTACTGCCTGCTTCCAGTTGTCCCCCGATACATGCCTGCTTGCAGGATTCCAAGAAAGTGTCGCGCAGTGCATGTGCCTTACAATTAGGTCACCACCACTTTTGCACGTGAGAGCGTGATGACCCAGGGGATCTAGGGCATGTGAAGGACAAAAGGCACAGCAGGCGTTTTGGGAGGTGTTCATTCCGATATTGAGAAATTAGCGGTCACGGGCAAAGGCGGGGCATAGTATATTACCGCATCATTTGGTAAGGGAGAATGTATGGGATCTTCATCAAAATCATCTACACACCTTCACACATGTACACCAATGAAAATGTTCAACCGGTTCTATATGGCACAAGATGTGAGGTGATTTATCAAGAAAAGATCTGAATTTTTAGCCCCTTCGAGTCCGCGGTTCCTGCGATTTTTGTTATGTTGTGTACACGGATTCTGTAACAAAATTATCATATTCAGGTACAGGTAAACAAGAGAATCGATTTGTTCAAACGGATCCCATATCTAGCATCTGTTGCCATATTTATCATAGTTTTGGAGGATTTTTTCTAAAGAATCTGTAGGTTCCTGTGAATTTTTAATGTATTAAGGTATTTTCTCCATACATCTGAACGTCATCACGTGAGAACGTATTACATTCAGACATACATGTATTTATTTGTAAATCATTCTCGCATGAATATTGTAGGTAACGTTACTAGCATGACTAAACCGGTTAGTTAACCTCGTTGTACTACGATACATGCGATATGCCTAATACGTATACGCTACGCTAGCTAAGTAACCCATACTATATAAGCTAACGTACCAGTTAATTAATTAGCCATATTTCCGTATCCATGGAAGCTACATTAAAAACACTCAACAAGATGGCGCTAATTGAATCCTAGTCCTTGTGACCCAAAACAATTTAAAATTCAAATGGCCAAAATCTATACTAGGTAAAATTTTTAAAATACCTCTAAAAATAATACAGCTGCATGATCTCTGGGGGAAAATCTGAATCTAAACTGGTGTAAGAATTATGAGCTGCAGAATACATTAATTAGGTGTGAAATAGTTGCTTTTCCATACATCTCTATGGAAAGTGCTGTTTTCACAAAAACTGCAACAATTTTCTATATAAAGCTGTTGTTTTGTGTTCAGCTAAATCAAGATCGTGCGTATCTGAAGTAATATTGATAGCCACAAAAGTTGTACCCTATTAACAATCAAGTTTATAAACAGCCGTTCATTGTCTATGGGAGTTATCCGGAAGTATACGCGAATGTACAAAACGCAACAATTATCAATTCCCGCGCATTTCTGGATATGGGTTATGATGCAATCCATCATTGGACGTCTGTAGACCTTCACTAGCGGCTCTCCCTGATTAATGGTGATCAAAAGTGAAGCTTACTCCATACATTTCAATGGATGCGTGCGCGGGAAATTAACGGACGTTTGCAAAAACGAGCCAACGAGCGTCTGAAATTCAAGTTCTCGCCATATGCAAATATATGCAGCCTTACAACGGGTAGCTCTTAATCGGCACAACACTACATACCGGCTAAAACTCATACACATACACCTGCATGCTACAATCGTCAGTCCTACTTACATATTGGCTACACAACCGGATATGGCTCGGTCGTGGGCTAGACAGCAGCAGCGGAATTGTTCCTTTTCACAGCAAAGTACAACAGAGCAAGAATCAGAATGGCGCACAGAGCCACCGCGATGAGCATGCTGACTTCGATCACGGCGTAAACCCATACGCGTGCGTCGCATGTTACGGAAATGTCGACGTTCGCTCCTGCGTCGCTGATGGGGGAAGAGCTGGTCTGGACGAGGACAGTGTATCCGGAGCTGTAAGCGAAATTAAGCGAGCAGGAAGTAGCAGACTATGTCGTCGAACAGTTATCAACTATGACTCCAGACGATGGCACGTACTCATATCGATCAAATGACACGGTGTAAGTGACGGAAGCAGAAGCGGAGTTGATGTTATCGAAGATAAAATAGTAATCGTCCTCCGAATTGAATGGGAGCGTAGCCGACAAATTCGTGAAACCGCACGGGCTGGTCAGAGCACTCAAATAGAGCGCGCTGTCAGAGTATGCTAAATTGCTTGACCCAGAGTCGACCCACTGGTTGAAGGTGCTGGTTCCTTTGATGACCAGATAGGTGACCGCACTGCTACCGGAACCCAGGCAGGCACTGAGAGAGTAAGTCGTTCCCGGATATAAGTAAAAACTCAAATACTCATAGCTGTTGCTCAACGCTAAATTCGCCTTCGTATACGTCAGTGTGAAGTTGTCCTTTGCCAACCTGGGCTTGGTCTGGAGTAGATAGATGACCCCCGTGGTCAGCGAGGAGAGGCTGTTCAATTTCGCTCCCTGGCATAGCTGGCTGAAGACGGATATGATGCGAGTGTCGGATGGGGAGAAGGTATAGACGATATGATCATGCTGTTTTTTAGGTACGTCACCGTAACGGGAGCCACGAGAAGGACGATGGCTGCAATAAAGAAGAAGCAAGCACACGGGACCGCACCGTTTCCTCCGGAACCGTAGCCGGATCTATTACCGTACGAGTGGGAATGGTGGTGATGCCCTCCGTGATGTCCTCCGGAGTGATGTCCGCTCCTCCTCCATGGCCGCCACCACCGTGAGGCATCTCTATTGTGAAGTGATTGTCACTTCAGGCCAAAGATGTGCGTATTATACCATGCAGCCACGCCCTATAAGTTCATTGCATGCAGTGTATCCAGGAAATGACTTGGCATTCAATCCGCGATGCGTGAATATCGATATGGCAGGGCATCAAAATAGCTGCTGCTGCATATGTATAGCGGGACTGACATTGATAAAATATGTATCTCCATGTACCTGCATGCACAGACGAGGGGTAAGGGAAGGGGATAAGACGACCATCCTTAGGCATGCACAGTCTTGAAATTTATAAGGCGTTTCTATACACTATAGACCGCAAACCGGATCGATCCGCATTGAGGGCGCATCTACCTAGGGCAAGCAGCAGAGGGACGGTTGTGTGGAGTCTGTGTCCAAAGTTAAAGCCGAGTGTCACTCCAAAGTCAAGCAACTGAGAGTAGTTGTGCAGGTAATCATTTGTTTGCTTGTGCAGGTAATCATTTGTTTGCTTGTCATTTGTTTGCTTGTGCAGGTAATCATTTGTTTGCTTGTGCAGGTAATCATTTGTTTGCTTGTTATTTGTTTGCTTGTGCAGGTAATCATTTGTTTGCTTGTCATTTGTTTGCTTGTGCAGGTAATCATTTGTTTGCTTGTGCAGGTAATCATTTGTTTGCTTGTGCAGGTAATCATTTGTTTGCTTGTGCAGGTAATCATTTGTTTGCTTGTGCAGGTAATCATTTGTTTGCTTGTGCAGGTAATCATTTGTTTGCTTGTGCTTCGACTAGCACCAAAGTTTTTCCATCTTCAAGTTGCTTGTATTTCTTACTATATTCTATTTCGTCATTTACGATTCTTCACCCCTCACCACCACCAACATCGTCCTTGCCACTAATCACTCGTCGTTTTGCATGGGACTTATTCTCCTGATCCTGAATAGAGCACATCTCACCATACTCCTCTCACTTCCACCTTACCCTCATCCATCCTTTCACCATTTCACCATTAGGCCACATACTGGAGTGCAATTTAGCTGTGACCTCTTACTCTTTCCAGAAGCTGAGGATGCTTCTGGCTGGTGCACTTCCTCTCGCACAACAGGAGAAGCACAGTGAAATGGTGATGCAACTTCAGCATGACAAGATGGAGGCTCAGAGGCTGAGGGAAGAGGCAGCCGTGGAACACAGCAAGGCTGAGGAGAAGATCGCCCAGCTCGAAGTCCAGCAGTTGAACCTTCAAGAGTTGATAGCGTCCCTCTCATACGTAGCTCGTTGGGTATTTGGTGACAAGGGGAGGGGAGCGTGTGTGTGTATGTGTGTGTCCTCTTGAGTCAGGGTTAGGAGGGTGTTTCATTGAACATTGAAAGGATTGTGGAAAGTGTTTAGTGAAGACAGCGGAATGATAGCCGGAGCACTTATTCTCTTTGGAAGGTTAAACCTGCACTGTTACAGAAAAGGTTGCATGCACGTGAGTACGAAGTGTTGGTGGTGGTTTGGATTGTTGAGTTGTTTAATCAAGGTCATTATTAGCATGTATGCGGGAAGCACAAATGTAGAAGTTTGCAGTAATGCTTCTTCATCACCTGTTCCTACCGTTTTCGACAGGGATGTTAAAACATCAGCTGCAAAGGTCGTTGAGTGGCACGCCAAGCTCGGGGAGATGAGGCTGGGCCAACTCAAACTGACCTGCACTGTGGAGAGGCTTCAGGGGGAGAAGAAACATCTGGAAGACATGTTGGCCAGAACAGAGAAGGCCTTTGTGAAGCTGGAGCAGGACCTTGTGCAGGTCACCAGGGTAAGGGTGCCCCCCTGAAAAAGCTAATCAAGAGCCGTGTAACTCGAGTTAATCAGAGTAGTGTGGCAATCGAAATGCTGTGCACTCTAGTAATCCATAGTATTCTAAGTCAATCAAGAGCCGTGCACTCTTAATAGATCATAGTATTTGTAAACTGTGCACTCTAGTACATCATAGTATATGTAAACGTGCACTCTAGTACATCATAGTATATGTATACGTGCACTCTAGTACATCATAGTATATGTATACGTGCACTCTAGTACATCATAGTATATGTATACGTGCACTCTAGTACATCATAGTATACGTATACGTGCACTCTAGTACATGTATATGTGCATTCTAGTACATCATAGTATATGTATACGTGCACTCTAGTACATCATAGTATATGTATACGTGCACTCTAGTACATCATAGTATATGTATACGTGCACTCTAGTACATCATAGTGTAACGCGGCCAAGTTTAATAGTAGCAGAGTTCGGTACAACCACAAGCACACTAATACAGACAGTCAATATACAAAAAAAATACGGCAATATATAGTTTCACATGAATAGAGGGGTCAAAGGACTCTCAGATGCGCGTCTCTCTATGTCTGGAGATGCGCGACTGTTTACGTCATCATTACACCACTCCCTCCCATCAATGCTGCAGGTAGGGCCCATAGCGGTCTGGGGGTTGCCTGTTTCGCATGGGGTAACGTCGTGGAAGCTCTGCAGCAGCTGCAGGTGCAGGGAGCTCTACAGCAGCAGGTTCAGGTCCAGGGACAGCTTCCATAATTCCGTCGTCTGCAACCCTGTGATCAAGCTCCTCAGCCTCCTCGTCATCACTATCCAGGCTAAGTATTTCATCTGCCCACTCCAGAGGTACAGTATCTGGACTCGCTGTCTTGGTAGATGTCAACGTCGGCACTGCAACCAAGTCTTCTCGTATGGGGTTTGATGTTGCCACTGCTGGTTTGAGCCTGTCAAAATGAACACACTGCGTTTTAGTCCCCTTAATGCATTTTATTTTATATGTGCATTCTGCCACACGCTCGACGACTTTGAATGGACCCTTCCATGGATGGTGAAATTTTCTAGACTTACCTCGCGCAACAGCTGGTGAGTACAGCCACACTAAATCACCACAGTTAAATGGTTTACCGTGGACCTTCTCATCATAAATACTCTTCTGCCTCTTATGTTCTGCCTCACATCGTTCTCTCACTAGACAGTATGCATTTTCTAAGCCATCCTTCAGCTTCTGCACATACTCGGGAAGTGTAGTCTGTTCAATAGGATTAGAACCATACATTAAATCTATCGGCAATTTCACTTCCCGCCCAAACATAAGAAAAAATGGGCTAAACCCTGTAGAAGAGTGGATACAGGAATTGTATGCAAGGCAAACCTTCCGGATATAGAGATCCCAGTCCGATGGATGGTTGTGTGCAGTAGTTGCCAACATGTCCAAGAGTGTTCTATTAAATTTTTCGACCATGCCATTACCCTGTGGGTGGTAGGGTGTCGTACGTGACTTTCTGATCTCCAAAAGCTTGCATATTTCCTCTATCAATTCTGATTCGAACTGTCGGCCCTGGTCAGAGTGCAATTGTTCTGGGGGAGAAAACCGGCAAAACAATTCATCTACTAATTTCTTGGCAACTGTTGTGGCTTCTTGATTCCGGATTGGAAATGCTTCCACCCATCTTGTGAAGTGGTCTACAGCTGCCAACACATACTTATTTCCTTCCTCTGTCACTGGTAAAGGGCCTAAAATGTCAATACTCACCAACTGCATAGGGTATCCAGACTGGATGGACTGCAAATAAGCCTTCCTTTTGGGAACTGTCATTTTTCTGGTGGCACAGGTCAAACAGGATTTACACCAGTTTCTCGCTGCTTCTGCACATCCTGGTCAGTAGAAGCGTTCTTTTAAGCGAGACAACACCTTCTCCTCCCCAAGGTGTCCCCCCACAGCACCTTCATGGAGATCACGTATTGCACTAGCCTGAAGTTTAGAGGGCAACACAAGTTGGAGTCCATCATCTCCATCATCGATCCGTTTCCACAGCACGCTGTTTTTGATACACAGAAGTTGCCACTTCTGGAGGAGAAGACGACTTTCCCTACTCCAGGTTTTGGAGACATCTAAAGGAGGTGTTTGACCGTGCCGCACCGCCTGGTATACTGGGTTGATTGAAGCATCCTCCATTTGTAATCTCTGCATGTCCTCTAAAGAATAGTATTGGAAGGGAAAGGCTGGCAATACACTCACAGATGCACTAACTTCAACCTCCTTTCCTTGGTCGACACGACCACATTGCCTGCATGGGATTCTGGAAAGGGCATCTGCATTGCAATGTTGGGTACCGTGACGATGAATAACCACAAAGTCAAATTCTTGTAGCCTTTCCAACCAGCGGGCTAGTTGCCCTTCAGGTTCCTTAAAATTTTGCAACCAAACTAAAGAACCATGGTCGGTCCTTAGAGTAAACTGTCTACCCAGTAGGTATGGCCTAAAATGGTGTGTAAACTCCACCACTGCCAGCAGTTCTCTACGAGTCACACAATATCTTTGTTCCTGCCTGCTAAGGGAACGGCTAGCATATGCTATTACACGTTCAGACCCATCTTTAGAAGGTTGTGATAGCACTGCCCCTATCCCTACATCACTTGCATCAGTGTCTAAGACAAAACATTTTGAATAGTCAGGGTATGCCAGGACTGGAGAGGAAACAAGACATCTGCGAAGCTCATCAAAGGCACTCTGACACAACTCATTCCAATGGAACATATTATTTTTTTCTGTTAGGCGTTGCAATGGTTTAGCAATAGAGGAAAAGTTTTTAATAAACCTCCTATAGTAATTGGCCAGGCCTAGAAAACGTTGAATTTCTTGCTTACATGTTGGAGTTGGCCAATTGCATATTGCCTCTACTTTAGTTGGGTCTGTAGAAATCCCTTCTGTTGAAACCACATGTCCAAGATACTGGACTTCTCTTTGACATAGACTACACTTTGAGGGTTTTACCTTCAGTCCTGCCTCCCTAAGCCTTTTCAATACACCCACCAAATTGTACAGGTGATTCTCAAAACTGTCACCAACCACTACAATATCATCTATGTATACCAGGCAACTGTACCACTTCAACCCGCTTAACACTTTATCCATAAGACGTTGAAACGTTGCTGGCGCATTACATAACCCGAATGGCATCACCTCAAATTGGTAGAGACCTTCTGGAGTTGAGAAAGCTGTTTTCTCTTTGTCTTCATCAGCAACCTCTACCTGCCAGTAACCAATGGCTAAGTCCAATGTTGAAAACAGCTTTGAGCCAGCCAAAGTATCCAATGTATCATCCACGCGGGGAAGAGGGTATGCATCTTTTCTAGTGACTGCGTTTACCTTTCGATAATCGACGCAGAACCTTGTGGATCCATCCTTTTTTGTAACTAGGACAATGGGAGAGGACCACGGGCTGTCTGATGGTTGAATTGCCCCCTTTGCCAACATGTCTTGCAACAGCTTCCTCACTTCTTCTCTACGAGCATGGGGAATCCTGCGAGGTGGAATGTGGACGGGTAGAGAATCTCCTGTGTTGATTCTGTGTTTTGAAAGGCTGGTGCGCCCTAATCCGTCATTGGAGAGAGAAAATACATCACTGTACTCCAGCAGCAAATAATACAATTTTTCTTTCTCAGCGGAAGAGACATGATTGCCAACCTTGCAAACCATATCCCATAGCATGTCCTTGTCCTTGGGGGATGCTTCTGAGGGTGACGTGGGGGCAGGCAAGACATTTCCCACGCACATATCATCTAACTGTTCCATTCTTGCTATTTGCACTCCCTTCCTTACCACAACTGATTCTTCCCTTGGATTGAGTAGGCGTACAGGCACTGCCTGGCTGGTAGGACACACCACAGAACAAGCCACCATAACTCCATACCTACCTGCCCGGGAGAAAAAAACGGCGTTATCGCGCGTTATCGCGCTTGAAAAACGGCCATAACAACGCCAAATTACGCGGTCTTCAAAACGCTGTATCTTCTTGATTGTGCAATATAGTGGAGCTGCATTTTGCACATTTACAAAGCGGTCCTGTGTCTGTAGAAGTCCAAAGATGGTTTAGTTTGCGATGCATCGTTCCGAAGATATTCACATTCAAGTAAAGGGCTTGATTTCGCGGGGTTTTGTACTTGAAGCCCGCGAAATCTTGCTCTAAGTTGATTGTGAATATCTTCCGAACGATGCATCGCAAACTAAACCATCTTTGGACTTCTACAGACACAGGACCGCTTTGTAAATGTGCAAAATGCAGCTCCACTATATTGCACAATCAAGAAGATACAGCGTTTTGAAGACCGCGTAATTTGGCGTTGTTATGGCCGTTTTTCAAGCGCGATAACGCCGTTTTTTTCTCCCGGGTGCTCTATTACCTTCAACAATCCAAGTTCCCTTCCTGCTGGTTGTATCTTCTAGTGCAGCCATAACCTCTATTTCACTGGCAGGCGGGATTGTAACCTTTTGTGTCAAGATTAGTCCAACTGCAATGTTTTTTTCTGTCTTTGAACTGCCTTGTGGGAGGAGTTTTAGTGACAGCCTTCTGGAAGGGAAGGTTAGATTTCTATGACCACAATCAATCACACAGTGATTGGACTCGACAAAGTCTAGTCCAAGTATCGCTTCCACCAGAATGTCATCAGTAACTACAAATGGTACATTGAATATGTTACCTTCCAGGGACAATGGTAAACCTGCAACACCTTTTACTGACAATGCACTGCCATTCACACCAACAAGTGTCTGGCCCGTCCATTTTTCTATAGGTGGCAAAACTCTGCCGCACCCAGCTACTCTTTGCCATACGTTCACACTGAGAAGAGAAACTGCAGCACCTGTATCAATCAGACATTCTACAGGGGTAGAACAAATGGAAGCGCATATACCGTAAAGTACCGCGTACAAGCCCCCCCCCCTCCGCCCCCAACGTGAGACCCTGAAAAAAATGGCTAGTTTTTGTAACGATCGTATCTCCTGAACCATAAACGTTGCGACCTACCTTTTTCAAAGTCTTGTTGTACTACCATTCCTTTCCTGAAATAATATCCTGTTTGGAATCGGATCGACATGCCTCACGAAAAACAAGGTCTGAAAACATACCTGGTTCAGAACAGCCATATCGTTTGAACCGCTCATCTCCAAACATGGAATTTCGGTGTATATATCGTACAAACAGCGTTCAACACATGCGGCATGTTTTTGTTCCATTTACCTTGTAACTTCACGCAGTAAACATTAACAACATAGTCAGTTCACATCGCTCCGCCATTTCTTATTTCCATTGACCAACCTAGGCCCCATTCCGAACCATGTCTGCACGACATTACCTCACTAATGCGAGATGTAAATGAAGCGGCAGTTACATTCAGAGTGCAGACAGGAGTGTACACAGATGCGAGCTATGAATAGGAAATTCAGTTTAGCAGGGCTATGAATACGATCTCATTAGCGCTCTCCCACCGATTTCCATTCCAAATATGTCTTGCAGACATGGTTTGGGATGGGGCCTAGGCTGGTCAATGGAAAAAAGAAATGGCGGAGCGATGTGGACTGACTATGTTGTTAATGTTTACTGCGAGAAATTACAAGGTAAATGGAACAAAAACATGCCGCATGTGTTGAACGTTGTTTGTACGATCTATACACCGAAATTCCATGTTTGGAGATGAGCGGTTCAAACGATATGGCTGTTCTGAACCAGGTATGTTTTCAGACCTTGTTTTTCGTGAGGCATGTCAATGCGATTCCAAACAGGATATTATTTCAGGAAAGGAATGGTAGTACAACAAGACTTTGAAAAAGGTAGGTCGCAACGTTTATGGTTCAGGAGATACGATCGTTACAAAAACTTGCCATTTTTTTCAGGGTCTCACGTTGGGGGCGGAGGGGGGGGGGGGGGGGGGGGGGGCTTGTACGCGGTACTTTACGGTACGATAACTCATACCAAGGGTCACTGCAAGGGTGGGTATAGCCAATTTATCACTGCGGGCCTCTATATGTCTTCCCTCGTACGGCTGGCCCTTGCCGTTGAGGGGTTGGAGTTTTCCTGCTGCTGCTTGGCAGGTGGGTCTCTACAAAACCGTGCTATGTGACCCTTTCTTCCGCAGTTCCAACAAATCACTGTTCGGTTCCGTTTGCCTGGTTCCTTGTCGATAGCTTGGGCCCTCCCAGTCTGTATGGACGATTCCAGTCTATCACAGGAAAAAAATGCGTCGAATCACATTTTGTTCCCGCATATGATTTTATACAGATTTCATGAAATCATAACAAGATTTTCCAAATGTGAAATCTCGAAAAGATTTTTCAATACATTACAAATCAGGTGAATGATTCTACACTATAAGCAAATCATGTTTTTGATTTCACATAATATTTTTCCCCCCGCTTCCGCTATGCTTATAGTAGAAATGTTAACAGCACAATTTCTAATCATTGTTCAGAGATGCCATGCGTGCACCACAACAAAATAAGTAATGGAATGTTTTTTACATTGAAGCAAGAACACACATATATGTATAATAACTGACTCATAAGACATTATATATTAATTAACGTGGAAGCTCAGTGACATAATATGATGCTGCTCCTTTTCTTCCAGTGGGTGCAAGAGCACAACGGTTCAAAAATCTTCTAGGGCTCATGACTCTGTCTTGTTCATAAAATGCATCATTTACCATATAAAGCCCAGTAGTCTTATCAATTTGAGGTGTTTTGAAGCACATCCACGTTACATATGCTAAGGAATTCTCAAACACTTCATTCTTTTTGCCATTACTTGTGTCATATGTCAAAGTAACACATAGCTTGAAAAAGAACCTGATAATTCCAAAATAGGGTTGAAGTTCATTGCTATCTTTTAACACAAATAAGGCCTTTACTACAGAACCCCTGTCTGTAGAATTAAAGTCAGAGGAGTATGTTTGTCCATTCACTGCACACCGTCCAAATTTGTCAATCATAGGATTCGCATAAACATTACCATCCGTGTTGTATACTTTTTTTGCAAAAATCCTCAATACTTTTGTAAACCTCCTTGTCCACTTTTACACGACTCTTACTTGGATGTAAGAATTCAATTGGCCAATGATCAACTTCACCTCTGTCTATACTGCATTGATATTCAAAACGGTCTAAAACAGGTGAAGTGTACAACTTGTACTGATACACTGCATAGTTATCTGCATCCATTTCCACATCTGTTGCCAGTATAGGTTTCAGTGCTGTAGAGGTCTTTGCCGATATGTTTGGCAATTCACAACTAGAGAAACAAAGCTGCTGCAATAGTTTGACCATTATTTGTGATTCAATATTCCGTCCATTATTTGGAATCTCACTTAGATAACCATTCATCCGTTCATAAGCATAGCACCAATAACCATGTGGTGGTCCATAATCACTAATAATATCACAAATATGTAGGGCCATGTGATAATTTATAGAAATATCCCATTTCCCATATGCTGCAGCAAATCTTTTATGATGCTCGTGTATTAACCTGTACAATGTCTCAATATCTTCTTCACTCATGATTGGCTTAGTTATATGCACCACAATTTCACATAGTAGGGACAAAGACTTAAAAAACTTATCTGGTAGCAAACCTGAAAAACAAGGTCTGGCATAAACACAAGCAAAGTTTTTCCATTGTTGGGCTGTTAACCCCGAAAGTCCATCAGCACCTTTTATGTTTGTAGGCAATCTTCCAATGTCATATGGCAACCTTATACTTTGCATCCTTTTATAAACTTCGGCAAGCTTGCTATCAAGAATGTTTTGAAGGCACAATTTTACTTCATTCTGAACCATACCTAAAAGGAAAGTGTGCATTGGGTCTGTTACTAGCATTTTAACCATATCAAAGTATGGTAAGCGAACTAACTCTGAGTAGCGAACTCCATTTTTTTTTTCTGAATCTCTTTTGCTATTTTCAGAGAGCCAGCTGACTGGTATTCCTTGGCTTGGTCTCGCACTTGGGCATTGGTTCTGTCTGGCGCTGCAACACATGTATAGTATGACATTTTACCAGAAGCACCTTTCTTTGTGAGATCCCTTTCAGCCATAAAGTTGCAGCGGGAACACCCTAAATCAGCTTTGTGACCTAAATATTGCGAGACTTTCCTTAGTGCTGGCATATCAGATGAAACACCTAGTAAAGCTGCTTTAACTATCTTTAGAGTTGAATTAGTTATTGGTATTCCATTCCACAATAAAAGCAGATCTTCAACCATAGGCTGGAGGAAAGTATTTACATTTCCCTTTGGCTCTGTAGGGCCAGGTATAATGCCTAGTACCATGGTCCATCTCTTTTTAAATCGTTCATTTCTTGGTAAGTTTATTACACTCATCATTAGTGCAGATACTTTGTATTCCGATCGATCAAATGGCTTAAACCAGTCAACATTTAATAGAAGGCCAATGCTGAGAGCATCTTTATCATTAAATGATGGATTAGTCTTTGAAAACTCTTTCCAGACGTTTCCATCTACAATATCCATCATCACATTATCAGGCAATCCTCTAGGAGCCATGGGCTTTCCAATCAATGTTTTAAATGTTGAATCACTTAAAAACTTTGTAATCCAAGCAGATGGTGGCACAAAGTAGAATGTTTTGTGTGGCACCCATGTTTTCTTCAAAAAGGCCATATTTTTAAAGTATCCTAGCTCGTGGCCACATCTTTTACCAAATGTGACATGAGTGCATGTCTTGCTAGGTGGCAGAGATGTTTCTGTATACAGCTGATTGCATGAATCGTTAGGGCAGACAATAAATACTGTTCCTTCTATTTTACCCAGTGACAAAACATTTAACACACCATCTAAAGTTGTGGGGAAGATTTTATGAAGTGGATGATCAATGAGCTGCAGTAAAGTAGAAATGAGCCCGCACATAGGTAAAATGGCTGACTTAGTTAACTTGTATTTAAAAAATATTCGAATCAAAATGATACAAATCCACTTTAGTAAACTGTAATGTGGACCTGCACTTATCTCCATATGTTTTTGATAAGATGTACTTGATTCATGATTGTTAGCATCCTGTATTTCCATCTGAACTGAATTTCCAATGACAGCACTCCCATCTTCTGAGTTGTTTTGCTCTGTACCTTGAGATATTTCCAAGTTATCAAAATCTGTTTCAGAATCCATCCTGTGCACAGAATAATCAGCTTCAGGCTCAGAGGATTCAGTATCAGATTCCTCAAAACATGCATCTGATAACCTTTCTGTACCTTGTGTGGTCAGTACATGGGGTAATGAATCATTCTAATGAGGAATGACTTACCAGAACACTCTTGTGTCCCCACATAAATATCATCTTGTACTGAGAACAGGTCATGATCACTGTCACTAGAATTCTGTTCATTTGCTACATGGGAAATATATATATGTACTGTACAACGCTTACAAAAATGGATGCATGCATGCTGTATCCATAAATCCAGAGCGTAGAAGATGGAACTATTATTCATGAATGCCAAAAGCAGAGGTCTTATGACTAACGTAATAAGGGAAGTTGAACATGCATGGCTCATTCACTCCTCTAGTATTTAGCACATCAGGAGGAATGGGTAAGTGTGCTTCAGTTACATATAAGAGAATTGCCACCCTTCTATCTATGAAGATCTGCATTGGTTTTTCCCTCTTGCGCTCTGCCATTATGTGCCTTAGAGGTGCCAGATCTTCACAAGGACGACCATTGACACACAGTACCATTGACTTGGCTGTTGCCAAAGCCAAGGTTCCTTTTAGATGTTAGTTTGTGTGTTTATGTGTGTCCATTCTACATGTATGTGTAGCAGCTTTATCTTTGCATTATAAAAAATTTTAAAAAAATATTACATATTGCTACATACGCGTACGCACATGTACGTATGTGGTACCAGAAATATAACCACAACCATGATCTGTGTAGATTAATATCCCAGCCCCATGCGCAAGCGCAAGCTGCCCTTTTCCCACGCACCTGTAGATAAACCATTTGAAATCGTTACATCCATATCCAGATTGGAATTCAGCTGCAGACTTTCCCTGGTTTCTGGCGTACAAACGTCTTTGTCTGCCTCTCCAGCCTCAGTCCCGTAAATGTTGCGGTGTCTACAAACGGTCGAGTAAGAATAACGGCACTTTTTTTTGCATTTTGAACAATTGCAGGCATATAGCCCCACTCTTTTTTGAGCGCAAACTCTTGGTGGCATTTTGCTTTTCACAACGCATGCGCAGTTTATGTGCACGTGTTTGATAAAATGTCGACTTCTAGAAGTTCAAAGGCAGCACGAAAGTCTGTTCTAGCAGACCATGAAACTGATAGAGAAGAGACAATACTTCGTAGCCAGATACGTCTAATGGAAGAAAGGATCCTTAAATTGGAGGAGCTAGATGAACGCATTTCCGCTATAGAAGATGTCGTGGCACAGTTCGACGGTAAGTCGCGCACACATTGCAGTCTAATATAATTGTGTAACCTTCTTTTAGAAGCAGAAAAATCACAAGCCTCAAAGTCAGCCAAAAACCGCGTACCACTGGTTTGTATATATAACCTTTAAAAATGCCATGATTTCATCGTGTTATGGTCGTATAGAACATTCTTCAAGATGCGTTTCACCAACACGCAGAGGAGCTAAAAGCGGCGATGGAGTCAAAGACTTGGAAGGAACTTGACGAAGATCTTCGAAAACAGCTGACCAGTTCAGTAGAGGCACTCTTAATATTCAAGAAGTACCCCATTCCAAACTCAACTGCGCTCACGAAAAGGATCAAGGTAAGGGAATCATTTAGTTCATATTTCATTATTCTTGACTAATGTATGTGCTCTGATCTATACCAATAAGGATTTCTACACGACTAGAAGGACTACTGATATAATCAAATCTGACCCAGAGAAGAAGAAAAAGCGCCGTTTGGCACTAAAGCGAAGTCGCTTAACATACGTACGTCAAAAATAAAGATTAAAAAAAAAAAAACACGTGTACTCACTTTTGTTTTTCGTCCTGTAGGCTGCACGAGACAAAGCAGTGAAAACCGCCATTCTGTCAGGGGAACTTAACGTTGATGACGAGGAAGGCATTGATAGAATTCGTTCTTCGGTGCAATTGGTACCGATATCAGAAGCGCGTGTGCTGAGTGACGAAGAAGAAGAGCGAACAGCTTTCGAACAGCAACGTTTGGAGAACCTTAGCAGAGCGCGCGCTGTTCGTGCAGCTCGTCGTGAGCGCGAGGAATAGCACCAAGTGGCACCGTGGCGGACCCTGCTATGTTGACTAGCTGTCCTTCCATTTGTAATTGTCACGTGATGTATTAAAGACACATGTAATGGATTTTGTCGAAATCAAAGCTATGATTTGCAGCGTATTTCACAATTGAATTCCTTATTGATTTTACTGAGGGATACGTAGACAAATCATAATTGCATTTCACAATTGAAATAACTATTGATTTTTCAATGGAATCAAATGAAAAATGCTTGCATGATTTTGTTATGATTTTGTTGTTGATTTCCGATATGAAAGTAGTACTCAATCATTTAATGATTGGCCATTGGATTTTCTCAAACAAATCATCAGACAAATCTTTTAAATGATTCGACGCAATTTTTTCCTGTGTATGGAGCCGTTCGCTAATTGTCTGTATGATGCCCAGTAGGTCGTTTTCCGTCGAGGAGGCCACACTCGCGACTGCCTCTGCCCGCTCATCATCCTCGGCTGGCTGCTGCTGAGTGACGGAAATAACACGGTGGGACTTACCTGTGATTGGACCTGAGCTTCTTAGATAAGATTCCAATTCGATGGTGGCAGTGACAGCTTCCTCAACGTTTTGGGGTCGCTTCTGCTTAACTCCAAAAGCAACCTGGGGGTTTTCAATCTGTGACAGGAACTGGTTGAGAGCCAGACGTTCGCGCGCTCTCTCTTCCAAGTCTGCGTAAGCCCTATCGGATAAAACCCTTAAGGCGTCACCAAATGATGCCCAGTCCTCGTCGTCCCGCTTTGCCCGCGTATGCAACTCCGCCACGTAAAGCTCCTTTTTGCTATCGGGAAAAAAACGCTTTTTCAATGCTTTTACACACTCACCGTAGTCTTTCCGCGTGTTCTCTGGCAGCTTCATAAATACAGTATGAGCCTTCCCCGTCAAGCGTACCCTCAACCATTTCAACTTATCTCCGTCGGTGTCCCACTTGTTGACAACCGCGACGCTTTCAAAATGGTCAATCCATTCTTGCCAGTTTCCGCAGTCACCACTAAAGGGCTCTGGAATAAGTAGCGGCTTGGAGGACATGGTACAGCTCTGCCGACTACGCCAATGTAACGCGGCCAAGTTTAATAGTAGCAGAGTTCGGTACAACCACAAGCACACTAATACAGACAGTCAATATACAAAAAAAATACGGCAATATATAGTTTCACATGAATAGAGGGGTCAAAGGACTCTCAGATGCGCGTCTCTCTATGTCTGGAGATGCGCGACTGTTTACGTCATCATTACAATAGTATATGTATACGCGCACTCTAGTACATCATGGTATATGTATACGTGCACTCTAGTACATCATAGTATATGTATACGTGCACTCTAGTACATCATAGTATGCTCACACCTATTAACATGTAGACAATGTTTATGGTTCTCTTGTAAGACTAAAACTCAGTGGTACTTAAGGTACACAAATGGGTATATAACATTATATCCTCAGAGAATAAAATACTCAAATGTTTCCTTTGGCATATTTGGGAAATGAGTTGTGCTGGATGGATGTGGTGTTATGTCAGTAGTGTAGAGTATAATATACCCCAAATGTGTGATTATAGGCACGTGAGCTGTGTTTGAATGGTGGGGTGACCTCCCTCTAGGACTATGAGAGTGCCCAGCTGTCATGGGAACAGAGGGAGTTGGAGCTTGAGCAGCAGGTTGAGCGGGCAGTAGAAGAGGAAAGGAGGACTCTGGGAACCACTCATGTCGTCGACGTGGACAGACGTCTGCCTGTGAAGATGGAAGAGGAGGAGGAGTCCTTGAGGATTGGGGAGGATGAGGTTTTGAGGATGCAAGAGCAGTTGAAGCAGCTGCAAGAGGAGAGCACAAGGACAGCGAAGGCATTGACTAGGGCCCAAGATGAGCTCTTGGATAGGGACAGGACGATAACCAATCTGAAGAGGATCCAGGTTCCTCTAGGTCATGTGACCGCCACACCTGAGCTGCAAGTGGAAGTGGAGGACTTGAGGCGTACCCTAAATGTAGCCCAAGACACAGTGGAGTAACTGAAGGTAAGCATTTAGTTTCATCCTCTATCCATTCCATCCCTCCCCCTCCATTCACTTCTCCCTCCATTCCATTCCCCCTCACCTCCCCTCTCCTTCCCTTTCCTCCCTCTCCCATCACAATTGCCACTGCCGCAACGGGTTGTACTTCCTCCCCAGGCCATCGTGTCCCAGAAGGAACAGCTGGCAGACAAATACCAGAAGCTGCTGCAAGAAGCCCATCAAGAGCTCCAGCAGGTGGTGGAGGCCCACAAGGGGGAGGTGACCTCCCTGGCAGAGCAGCTGAGGAAGCACGAGCAGGCCGCTTTTTCTCAGATGGCGGCGGCTGCCCTCAGCGTGGCCAACCCCCCTACCCCCGTCCTTCCAACGGGCAAGGAGCTGGTGCGGCTGTGGAAGCTGGAGGAGCTGGTGGGGAAGCAGGAGAAGGCCAACTCCAGGCTGACCCAGCAGGTGGCGCAGGTGAGGAGGGAGGCAGCTCGGGCTGAGCAGGGGCTCCGGGACCAGCTGGATGAGACCAGGGAGAAGCTGGTGGAGAGGTATGACGCCTGAGATGGCGGGTGAGTTGTGTTTCTGTCATCTTTGCAGACTTTGTGTGTGTGTGCGCGTGGGTGTGGGTGTGTACAACAAATATGTGTTAATTTAGTAGTTGAAGTTGAAGTTTGAGCTTTGATGAAAAATATGAGGTGGGAAAAGGAGACACTTGTACTTACACTGTATGAGAGCATGGCAGCTGTACTTACAGCATATGTGGCAGCTGTACTTACAGCATATGTGGCAGCTGTA
The DNA here is from genome assembly GCA_013339895.1 of Ephydatia muelleri. Taxonomy (NCBI): domain Eukaryota; kingdom Metazoa; phylum Porifera; class Demospongiae; order Spongillida; family Spongillidae; genus Ephydatia; species Ephydatia muelleri. The sequence continues at coordinate 1,574,299 of JABACO010000020.1, read as the reverse complement.
CTTACAACATATGTGGCAGGCTCTGTACTTATGCAGCATGAGAGCATGTGTGGCAGCCGTGTGCTGTTCTTGTGTTTCTCAGAGCTTCAGAAGACGCTGGACGAGAGAACCGGCAGGCTGGCAGAGCTGGAGCAGGAGGGGGAGGTGATGAGGGGAGAGTTGAGCGCTGCACACGAGGCCACCAAGCAGGCCCCATCAAAGACGCTGAGGGCATTGGTGGACAAGTTGAGAGACCAACTGTCCATAAAGGAGAAACAACACCAGGTATTGTATGGCAAAGAGGCAGGTCCTGGGAATCGAATGTATTAATGGACCAATACGGTATGCAGTAGTGGGTGGGTTGTTGCAAGCTGGTGCACACATCTTGCCATCCATTGAACAATACATATCTCTTAGTACTGATTCAGTTCTTGTCCAATCTATAGGGAACCATTGTAGTGCACTATGTTTGGTAGTTGAATGAATACTGAGCACCTGGATGACAACGTTATAGCTATTTGGTCATAGTCTGTGGGGTTATAGCTATTGGTCATAGTCTGTGGGGTTATAGCTATTGGTCATAGTCTGTGGGGTTATAGCTATTGGTCATAGTCTGTGAGGTTATGCATGTTAGTGATTGTAGCTTGATTTTGTTTTTCAAGGCCCTCACAGAGGCACTGTTGCAAGTCAGAGCTGACCTTGTGGAAGCCACTCAGAAGACATTAGAGGTATGTGATGTGTGTGTGTGTGTGTGTGTGTGTGTGTATTGCATGTGATTGCTCAAGCCTTCACTAACTATCATTCAGTTAAGCTTGTGAAAGCTAGATGCTCATTTAGAATACCACCCAAGCCCCTAGTGATAGAACACTTGCTAGCACCTCTTTATGATTTGTCTGATAGCCACAACATGGGGACCAGGGAGGAGTATACCATGGGGGGGGGGGGGGGGGGGGGGGGGGCAATGGGGGAGGCCCACCCCAAGGCTAACCGGATCCAGTATGACACAGCCACAAGCTGGTACCCGTGTTCCAGATCTGGACTGAGCTAGCCAGATTTCCACAACCACACAATTACATCATCTTTAAGTCTGTATTCGCGGTAAAGGGTGTTCTTTCAGTCCTCCACAGTAATCTCTGCCAGACCTCCGATGGGAAAGCCCATAACCTGCCAACCATGTAATTTAAATAAATCAATGCTCTTTACAACTTCAATATGCGTGCACAGGGTGTGGAGGGTGTGGAAGCACTATCCACCTGATCTAACTCTTTTGCGGGTGAAGCCAATTATTGCGGTACACATATACTGCGAAACAAGAACTTCCGCATTGCAGGAAAACGTAGTTTGTAAACAACTTTTTCAATGTGTTGTCATTAGCAGAAGTATTAACGGTTAGATAAACAAAGTGGCGCTTTAGTATAGCACCTGCATCGTAATATTGCTCTGTTGCCCGTGAAAGAGTTAATTGATAGTCACGGCATTTTGTATTCTAATTACTAGCATCTCGATTGCATGACTGTATGTGATGCTACAAACCTATCCATATTGCCTAACTCCCCCTTGGGGTGAAGCTGGTATAGAGAGTGGGTTTAAGTGCCAATCACATGGGACAGAGTTATAATTTTAATTAGAGCCCAGGCCACAGGATTTATGCACATTTGTTATTCAGCTATGACTGTTGATAGTCAGTCAATTTCTTTGTTTGATGCCAATTTTGTTCAGAAAATCAGGATGCAACTGATATTCAGTAATGGTGCAGGCTATCAAGCAAAGGACTAGACTCTATTGTAGCAAAATGTACGGGAATGGGTTTGGGCACAGTGTTTGTGAAAGAAGATCATGCAAAATTGACCTGTACAAAACCTTCGCCATGTAAGTGTAAGCCACTTTTTAAAAAATATTTTTTTTAAGGCTATGATAAACATATACATGTATGTAGAGTACAAGAATGTACAATATATGAAAATACTCAAATAGAGCATCTTAATATGGAAAAATGGGAAGTGAGAGACACAGAGGACTTACAGAAGACGAAGAGAACAGCTGTGGATGGTTATATGATGACACATTGTACAAAACTGCACATTGGCATGTAGTCTACACATCTGTTCTCTGTGCACCTTCCAGCACTCATCATTGGAGGTCCTGAAGTGGGAGGAAGGGAAGAGGTGGCAGAAGAAGGTGGACTCACTCAAGGCCAAGCTTTCCGACAAGGGCAAGGAGCTGGAGACCTCACAGAAGCAGATCACATCCCTTAAGGAGATCGTTTCAAGGCAGGTAACCGCATGTATGTACTGTAAGTCGGTTGTGTGAGTGTCTCTCTCACTTGATCTAGAGCTGAGCGAGAGAATAGCATCCTTAGTGGGAAGCTAAAGTCAGTGCAGAAGGTGGCTATAGAAGTGCCAGTGGCCCCTGTCCCATCCATAGCTGCACACTCACCTTTACTAGAGAGCTCTCTAGCTGGACTAGAGGACCAAGCTGCTCTCAGAACTTTGAACTTGAAAATGAGGTGAGGGTGTGTGTGTGTGTGTGTGTGTGTGTGTGTGTGTGTGTGTGTGTGTGTGTGTGTGTGTGTGTGTGTGTGTGTGTGTGTGCGTGCGTGCGTATGGAACGCCGTTTGTTTCAAAATTATCGGCATGCGTGTGTGTGTATGCAAATTAGATTTCTAATTTGCATACACGCGCGCGAAGCTTCATCGATGTACAAACCACCGCGCGCGCGTGTATGCAAATCTAATTTGTATACACGCGCGCGAAGCTTCATGCACTCACGTCATGCGTTTATGCAAATTACCATGAGTACGAGTACGAAGGATCTGGTTCCGTTCTACGACCTGTGTCACAGGAGTACGCATCCCCCCGGATTACGCGTCCGGCCGGACTCGTGGTCCTAGGATACTAGGTCCGCCGTTAGGATTACCCGTCCGGCCGGACGCGTGGTCCTAGGATACGAGGTCCCCCATTGCCCCTTGTTGACTTCGTTACCGGTAGCAGGAGGTATAGGTAAGCCAAATAAATTAAGCTTTGCCCATAAGCAGCAGATAGATACATGTATGTAGCTTTGGAAATCAGTATTTATGTACAATATAATTCAACATCCGATGCCCTACAATCTCAGTGACGCTGTCAGGATTACCACCACGTTCGCTAGGTCGTTCCACGCCAAAAGTAATCATAATCAATGCACCAATACACTTAAATACCAATGCGCAACCATGTGTCAGCATACACACACCTGAGATCCTTCTAGAAGCGCAGTCCCCTCTCCATTTCAGGTCTCAATTGTCACCTCATTCAGTGGCCAGGCAGAATCCGTCTGGCCCTGACACACACAATATTAATAATACTAAACATGCGCACGTGTTTAAAAGTTTATGAAATGAGTGAGAAAACGAGCGAAACGAGTGAAAAGAAAAGGAGTGAAAAGGAAACGCGTGGAAGGAGGAAAAACGAAACGAGCGGAAGGAGCGAAAAGGAAACGAGCGGAAGGAATGAAAAGGAAATGAGCTGAAGAAGTGAACAGAAAACGAGCGAAAGGAGTGAAAAGGAATTGAGCGGAAGGAGCGAAAAGGAAATGAGCGAAGGGAGTGAAAAGGAAATGAGTAGGAGTGAGAAGAAAGACCGAGAAAAGCTGCTGTATCAAGACGTAATGAAATATATTATGGAAAGGGCGTACAGAGTGGATGCTGAAAAGAACTGGAAGAGGACGATACGCAGGAAAGCAGGAGAGTTTGTACTCGAGGATGGTCAGTTGTATATGATAGAAGACGTTGGGTGTTTGACGAAGAAGACCAGAAAAGAGTGACCGAAGCTTGCCACGACGATAAACTAGGTAATAACTCCTTGTGTATCATGTAAACATCATGACATTGTATTCCATTTTCATGCATGACCAGGTGGAGGCCATTTTGGCAGGGATAAAACATTGCAGAAGGCATGCTCTCGTTTCTACTGGCATGATATGACCAACGACATTAAAGAACATATTAGAACATGTGATACATGTCAGCGAACCAATAAGAAGCTAAGCAAGGCCTCTGCAGAGCTACATCCCATTCCAGTGAGGTCTGAAGTGTGGCATCAAGTTGAAATTGATCTCGTTGGACCGTTGACACTGACACGTAATAATAACAGGTAAAGTTCTCATGCTGGGCTTCATGTAATCGATTGTACATAGTGTATAAAAACAAGTAATTATGCAACAAAATGAGAGAAGTTGTACAAAAAATTATATGATTTTGTTCGAACAAAGTTATCTTTTGCGTTCATAATCTATATATCCTAGCCTGTTTTTGCACTGATGGCTCCAGAGTGAAATGGTAATGTGGTTTGGGGATTGATGTAATTTAAGCAACTCCTTGCATATTTGCAACAGTGTGAAAAAATATTGTGTTTATTTGTACTAGGTACTTATTTTATTCCCTTTGTACATTGCTCCTTCCTTATTTATTATGGAACAAATGTCGTACAGTTCCGGGTATAATTATAATACCTTCCTCTCCATCCCCATGTATGCATAGAAAAAATTACTTTTTTTTTAAACCGATCGTATCTCAGTAAAAAAATAAGCGCTACAGTAGTTACTTATAATAAAATTAATATTCAACAAACTTTTATTTCTCAAGCAACATAATTGGTTAGTCCTAGCGCTTAATATGGTGATGGAGATATGCTCGTGTGAAAAAACATTCCATTTTCTCCATGGAGGGCGGAGGGGGTGTTGTATCCGGGACTCTACGGTATGTTTTTGTGCAGTGTGTACGTTGATAATTAAACAGCACTGATATTTGACATTATTTATCCTCACATTGCCATTTTGTGATCTTCTGTCAGGTTTCTAGTAACATGCACAGACTATTTTTCAAAATGGCCCGAAGCTCAAGCTCTTCCATCCAAATGTGCTGAAGGGATAGCCAATTTCATTTATTCCCTAATTGCTAGGTTTGGCTGTTTTAAAGTATGCATTTCAGATCAGGGTCGTGAGTTTGTAAATGCACTAAATGAGAAGCTTTTTTTACTGATGGGAACTGAGCATCGTATTGCAAGCGCATACCACCGCAAACCAACGGACTTGACGAAAGACTGAATCAAACTGTTACAAAGTCGCTTGTTAAATATATTAATGCTGATCAAGATGACTGGGACGAACACTTAGAATCAGTTCTTTTCTCATATCGTACAAGTGTTCATGCTACAACTAAATACACACCCTTTTTTCTTATGTACGGTAGAGAAGCAGTATTACCCATCCAGCTACACACCAGTAATGTGGATAATGGTCATGCAATCCCAAAAATTGAAAGTGAAGCTCAGAGGCATGCTGCAAGGCTGGATATGATACGCACTGAGACTTTTATGAAAGTTGCATCTAACATTGAAAATGCTCAAGCTAAACAAAAGCTTTACTATGACCGCAAGCATGCAAAGGCAGAATTCAAACTAGGAAGCCCAGTTCTTTTAAGAAATATAAGAAAGCTTTCTCGAAAAGGAGGGAAAATGGACAATGAGTGGACAGGCCCTTTTACAATAGCTGAAGTGTGTGATAACGCGTTGTATTTATTAAAGATTGAACACGGCAAGGTTTTAAAAAATTTATATAATTCAATCCAGTTGAAAACATATGAAGAAAGGCAAATTCATGAAGCTGCTAGTGATCTAGGGCAGGTTCATGCTGGTGCTAGTGACGAGGAGATAGCAAGCAAAATTGAACAGGATTTTACTGCATCTCACAATGAAGAAAGTGCAAGCAAAGAGAGACTGGCCATAGGTGTGACTGATTCTCACAATGAAAAAATCTATGGCAGTGAAATTTCTACTCGTGAACTGCTTCATGAGCAATTGTTTTCACCACAATTGTTTCGATTATGGCGAACAGGTGCCAATGAACTTGCATTTAATCCAGCAGAAGATGATGATGACTTTGATGTAAGTTATTCAGTCTTTAACATGTTATTTTATGTACGTTATGTAAATTTATATACTCGTACATGTATTTCCTAAGTACACCGGTATAAAAATATTACCTTACTTCGTTTTACTTTTTTTTAGACAAGTGGATTAAATTCTGAAGCTGGTGAATATGCCCTGAACAAGGATCTTATTGTAGAGCACTGGCTGACTCATCGTGCATATAATAAAGAAGCACCTTTAAGAGATTTCTGCGGAGGGCAGTTTGTAATAATGAATGAAAAACTTTCCGAAGAGTTTGATCATTTCAGAATGCATGACATTAATGGAAGTTTCTATCCAGTGGAGTCTCTTCAACTTCTGGAGTGTTGGTTCAAATCCAGTGGCATTAGTATTAAGACCATTATTAGATATGGCAAAAGATATTTCCTATTGTCTGCAGCGAATATTGATGCATTCTGTCAGTGGGTTATGGAGACAAGAAAGATGTACAATAAAGATGGTGTGGTTCTTGACAGCCTAAACTTAGCCAGTAAGCCAGATTTGAATTTTTGCGCCTCTGGATTCATTAAATTACGACCTGATAGTTGTAGAACGAATGAAGCAAAAGTTAGCGTGAATGATTGTGATGAGGAGAAACAACAAAGTAAGAAAACCAGTGATGAAGAGAAGCCGATAAAGAAAGCCAGAAAGGTTAGATGTCGTAAACAATGGATGGAAGTGGAAGATGTTAAGCTCTATGAAGAACACAGATGCATCCTGGAGAGTAACAAGTGGGTAGATGATGTGCTTGATTAATGCTTTACAGTTCCTTCTCCATAGCCAATATGGCCGACCGGGATTTCAAGCTACAACCTTGGCTTATAATTTAAGATTCAATGTAATGAGAGAATTCATTCAAATTCTACACAATGGAGAAGATCATTGGGTGACTATTTCGACCATTGGATTGGCATCTGGCCACGTGAACGTTTTCGATAGTCTTTATGACACCTGCAATAGTTTTATCATTGAACAAATATGTGCAATTCTATGTACACCTAACGATGCGGTACATCTCATTTCATGGATACTGTGAAGCAAACCAATCATTCTGACTGCAACCTATATGCCATTGCCTTTGCCGTAGATCTATGCTCTGGTCAAGACGTGTGTAAAAGGAACTATAGTGCAGTACTGATGCGTACACATCTCTTAAATTGTTTACAAAACTCCATTTCCTGCTTCAGCTCATCCAATCAGTAGTCGTGCTATAGCACAAAAAAAGAGCGTACACGTGAGGTGCTATTGTAGGATGCCAGATGCTGGATTAATGATTCAGTGCGATTCTTGTAAAGAATGGTTCCACAAAGAATGTGACATATCCATTCCAAAAGAAGCGTGGAACAATAAAAAATACAAATGGAATTGTAAAAAATGTCAGCCCAACTGAACATTATTTTTTTATGTATACTTGTTTCATGTATTTATCACTGACATGTTGTATGATCAGATATATCATTTAATAATCTATTAAAAACCACGATAAGCTATAGGTACATGTATAATCTATATTGAAAACCTTGATAAGCTTTATAATTATTATTAATATACAACACTATAACAAAAACAAAGAACTATAACTACATGAAACACCACTACTAAAGAACTATTATACTACCCTGACTATGATGGCTATATAGCATACCATGCATGTGCATGTAAACGTAGCTAGCTCAGTTTAGAATTATACTTTTGGGTACAATGACTATATATAGGAAAATGCTACAATAACCATTAACTAGTATACATATTAGACTAGACTTGGTGATAAGTGAAAAGAAAATAATGCTCATATATTGGGGACATGCTATCCTAGTATACGCTGTCCGGGGGGACAGCTACTCCTAAGGGGGGACATACTATCCTAGAATACGTTGTCCGGGGGGACAGTGGCTCCTAGGACTGGTTGTCCGGCGGACCTAGTATCCTAGGACCCCGAGTCCGGCCGGACGCGTACGTCGGGGGACGCGTACTCCTGTGACACCTGCACTTGTGGACTTTTGAAAGACTAGGCGAGACCGTACAACTATGCAACGTTTACTGGCATGGCCATTGGAGGATTTCGATAAAACGGATGAGATAGTGACCCAGCTGTATCTCATCATCGACGAAGTTGAAGTGCTGATACCGATCCTACGGGACGAGCGATCACCTGACCTAAATACCCTTATCGAGTTGCACGCTGCCTTGTTCCAGCTACTGGCACTGTGGGAGGCAAAGTTGGCCACCCTAGATGGGTCACGTGCACATCATCATGTGAACCGCCAAGGACTTGGTCGGGTCCAGGGAGACGTCCCCAGCAAAAAATCCGTACAAGATCTATGCACGATCGTTTCGTCAAATTTACATCGTACTATAATCAAATTACGATGGTTGCAAAGAAGCAGCACGGTGCACCGTCAAAGTGATCATATACGATCGTTGAATATCTTAGATTATAATGAATATACATTTATGCATGGTTCTATTTGCTTAATATGTACATCGTTCTTGATCAATCAGGAGCATGCACGTATATAGTTTTTTCCGATAAGCACTCATTCGTGTCCATTCTAATAATGTACCGCCTAATACGAAAATTTCAGATAGAGTATGAAAAATACCGTTCGTAGTATCAAAAAGCCTAACATAGAAGAACAAGGATCGTGCTGTTTCGATAGCAATCGTTTATTGAAAAAAGAATTTAAAAATTAGTACGAAATAGTACGAAATAGTACGATTTGTAACGACGGATGCGCACGTGCTAGGCGTTAAGAAAAAAGTACCTCCACTGAGATTCGAACCTTTGACTTTCCTACTACGAAACTGTCAACATTACCACAAGCCAACTATGACATGACACTATATGTCCTCTTTCCAACCAAGAAGATGCGAACAATGAAAAGCTACATGTGTTATATATAAGATCCGCAAATCTTTAAATTGGTATAACTTTAGAACTAAGCATTGCTATTTAAAACAAAAGCATGCCAATGATTAACATGAAGTTATGAATTGTAGGTATTCAAAGGTAGTGCCTGTTTATTTAATCTGTTCTGGAGTTATACAATTTTGGATCACCCTGTACCTTTCATTTCTGTGAGGTTCTTTTCGGTAGCACAACATCAGACTGGCTGGGCCAATGCAATGGCCATCCCCTGAGCAGAAAGTTTGTCGCACTCGTAGAGTATTGTGTGCCCGTGCACAGATTGTAAATAGAACAAGCGTAAGATAAATAAGGATCGTGCTGTTTCGATAGCAATCGTTCATTGAAAAAAAAATGAATTTAACAATTAGTACGAAATAGTACGAAATAGTACGATTTGTAACGACGGATGCGCACGTGCTAGGCGTTAAGAAAAAAGTACCTCCACCCTCCACTGAGATTCGAACCTTTGACTTTCCTACTCCGAAACGGTCAACATTACCACAAGCCAACTATGACATGACACTATATGTCCTCTTTCCAACCAAGAAGATGCGAACAATGAAAAGCTACATGTGTTATAAGATCCGCAAATCTTTAAATTGGTATAACTTTAGAACTAAGCATTGCTATTTAAAACAAAAAGCATGCCAATGATTAACATGAAGTTATGAATTGTAGGTATTAAAAGGTAGTGCCTGTTTATTTAATCTGTTCTGGAGTTATACAATTTTGGATCACCCTGTACCTTTCATTTCTGTGAGGTTCTTTTCGGTAGCACAACATCAGACTGGCTGCAATGGCCATCCCCTGAGCAGAAAGTTTGTCGCACTCGTAGAGTATTGTGTGCCCGTGCACAGATTGTAAATAGAACAAGCGTAAGATAAACAAGGATCGTGCTGTTTCGATAGCAATCTTTCATTGAAAAAATGAATTTAACAATTAGTACGAAATAGTACGAAATAGTACGATTTCTAACGACGGATGCGCACGTGCTAAGCGTTAAGAAAAAAGTACCTCCGCCAAGATTCGAACCTTTGACTTTCCTACTATGAAACTGTCAACATTACCGCACGCCAACTATGGCATTACACTATTTCCAGCCAAGAAAATGGGGACAATGAAGAGCTACATGTGTTATAGAGGGTAAGATCGCAAATCTTTAAATTGGTATAACTTTAGAACTAAGCATTGCTATTTAAACCCAAAAACATGCCAATGATTAACATGAAGTTATGAATTGTAGTTACTAAAAGGTAGTGCTCTGTTTATTTAATCTATGTTCTGTTCTGGAGTTATACAATTTTGCGCAACTTTTGGATCACCCTGTACCTTTCATTTCTGTTAGGTTCTTTTCGCTAGCACAACATCAGACTGGCTGGGCCAATGCAATGGCCATCCCCTGAGCAGAAAGTTTGTCGCACTCGTAGAGTATTGTGTGCCCGTGCACAGATTGTAAATAGAACAAGCGTAAGATAAACAAGGATCGTGCTGTTTCGATAGCAATCGTTCATTGAAAAAAATGAAATTTAAAAAAAAGTACGAAATTGTACGAAATAGTACGATTTGTAACGACGGATGCGCACGTGCTAGGCGTTAAGAAAAAAAGTACCTCAACTGAGATTCGAACCTTTGACTTTCCTACTACGAAACTGTCAACATTGCTTCATCCCAACTATGACATGACACTTTTAGAACTTTACAACCAAGTAGATGAGGACCATGAAGAGCTCATGCGTTCCCCATGTGTTTCAATGGGCAATGGCCATTCTAACCTAACTATTGTATTGTGTTCGTGCACAGATTCTAAACTCATACGTGAAAAATATTGTATCATATTCCTATCCAGCTGGCCCTATTCCATTTCCTTGCATAGGGCCATACCATATGCCCAGGCCTGACTGTAAAACACAATGTCAGCGTAGTGGGAGATCTGGAGGAAGGAAAGGGAAGGATGTCCCTGGAGTTCCTAACTCTTGTATTGAGGGAGAATGTGTGTGTTTTTTTGTGGTGTATTATGATATGTCTAATTGTCCCCACTTGTTGTTTAAAAATAGTCACACTTCACTTTTCTTCCATCCTCAGCACCCACAGATGATCGTGTTCAGATGTAGTGAAGAAAGATCATCTCCCCATGTGAGTTGACTTGTGCATATGAGAGAAAGAGAGAGAGAGAGAGAGAGAGAGAGAGAGAGAGAGAGAGAGAGAGAGAGAGAAAGAGAGAGAGAGAGAGAGAGAGAGAGATCTGTCCTTCCTAACGCACCCTTACATCCACAGTCCATCCTCACACAGGAGGAAGAGGAGGGTCAAGAGGTCTTGCCACTGAGCTGACACTGAGCTGATTGGTCAAAATACACAACCATCTTTTCTAATACAGCATCCACCTCCAAGTCCAGCTTCCTTTATGCAAGATTACTGCAGTATCTTGTAGAGACATTGTCTCCATTGATATAGCACACTTCTAACAATGGCACACCTGGGTACCAGCATAACAGTAACAATAGTAACATCACATACCCGAACACAGGTTACAGTTTAAATTCCTGAGTGAGTCACTGACAAAGATCTTGTTGCCTATCTCCCAAGACACACTGCAGTTGTCCAGTACAAAGTGTGTGGTGAGTATAATAAAGAGAGAAAGAGAGTATGGTGAACACCTGGGTGACCAAGGAAAGGAAGAACAGATGATGAGCACATCGACGAGATATACGAGAATGATTTATCTGGATACGAGACTGTGCTATGTTACTGTAGATAAACTTAAGGTAGCGATGTGCCTGAGGGGGTAGGGAGGAATCAACCTCACCTGCCAAATATTTCACTGAGGTACATCAGTGCATCACGCACTGCTTTTTCTCCAACCCAAAAACAACTTCAGCAGTCCAGGTTACATGTACACTTGTTCTGATGTGTGTATGAGTATGCGTACTACATGGGCCTGCACTCTGGGTCGCACATGGCTGGCTTATATACGGATGGATTTTGCTACCAATGAAACCCAAGATGTAATTAATGATCCGCTAGAGGAACTCCTGAATATGAATCCCACTGGTGTGGTAATGACATTCGATCGTTCATTCATTTATGATTTATTAAGCAGCTAGATGTTCACAAGTAGTGGAATTAAACTACAAGTAAAAAATAATAAGGAAGGAGGGATGTAGTTGGGTATAAAAGAAAAAAGTATCACGAATAGCATGATTCAGAACCATAGAATTATCGTATAAAATGGGTACGAAAACTATCTTTCGCAGGTATCCAAACTCGGAAATGTTATGAATTATTAATCATGGTAAATGCACTTCAGACTGTTGGTACTTAAGCATTAATTGTGCATTACTGACACATAAAAATTATATACCTATGCATTTACTTCCCTATCAACTACACTGTTTTACATTTCATAGCATTGCAATACATGCATATTGTAGTGTATTGACTTGACTATATCATCAGATTTCACACTACATGACATAAAAATCAAACATAATGGCACAATAGGAGCCTCAGTGCAGCGGACAGTAAAACTGTTCTAAGACTGGATTGGTTGTACAATATGTAGAGTGTTGATGTTGATGCAGGAACAATGTCAGCTATACATACACTTACACACACATACATGTACAAATACACACATATACACCCAGAGCAGGATGATTTTCACTAAGCCGCTGCCACAATGTGTGCTTCATGTCTTCACATATAGTCCAGTAATCCTAAAGCATGTATGCAATAGGTTGGGTGCATGCTGTAAAGTTTATCATGTTGCCATGGCAATTCTGTATAGACCAGTTGGCTCTATCTCTCCTTTGAAGGCCATCAATGAAAGGCACTAACTTCAGATGATAGGCAAGGTTAAAACATGCCTCCTGGAGGGTTTTCCTGTAGGGCTACTGAGGATCAGTACATGACCTTGAAATGACTGACTTGAGAAGGACAACTCCCTGAGTGTAGGGGTGTATGTGTGTGTGCATGTGTGTGCATTCAATGGCAGTGTGTGTGTGTGTGTGTATGTGTGTTTGTGTGTGTTGAGGGACACATTGATGGACACACAATGACACATTTAAAACTACATGTACATGTGTGTACCATATATACAATTAAAAGTGTTTTGTGTGCATGTCATTAAATGCAACACACACAGGACCTCATGCACACATACATGAGCAAACACACATAAAAAATGAAGCAATCAACTTGTGTTCTACTTTTGTATTGTTCTTCAATTGACAGTTCGTCACATCTAAAGTAGACATTGAATTATACCCATGTTTGCATCCTATTTCCTGAGACCTGTTATGATTCCTGTTTAAATGGAAGAATGCAAAAGTAATATGTGTGATGTGCTAATTTTACACACATGCACATGCGCGCACACATACAGACACACACACACACACACATACACACAGACACACACACACACCCACAAACACACACAGTATCATTTAACTAGAGTGTTGCATACAAATCTTCCACAGTTACTTCAATACACTCAACAAAGTTGTATGGATTGGGTGTGGCCAGGTGAGTCTCCTTGACAAGAGATGGAGTGACCCATGATACAGAAGCCACAGCTTGTCCCAAAATGGTAGTCAAGGACTTGGATCAACAGAATGGGGTCCAGACATGGTCCATATGAGATCACAGTTTTCAGCACAGTCTATTAGAAACAGAGATACATATCACAGCAATGTGCACAAATGTGTGTATGCGTGTGAATGTGTGTATGTGTGTGTCTGTGAATGTGTGTGCATGTGTGTGTGTACAGTGTATGTGTGTACATGCATGTGTGTCTGCACATGTATGTATGTATGTATGTATGTGTGTGTGTATGCATGCATGTATGTATGTATGTATGTATGTATGTATGTATGTATGTATGTATGTATGTATGTATGTATGTATGTATGCATGTATGTATGTATGTATGTATGTATGTATGTATGTATGTATGCATGTGCAAATCCATCATGACTTGAGTCTCAATGCATCATAGATGGCATTGCACAACACACACATTAATTACACATGTGGCCACACACATATACACATATGTACACATACACATATGCACACATACACATATGCACACACACACATACATGCACACCAACCTCAGAGGGTCCATTGACTTCATGTGGGTGGTGAGATCTTCCACAGAGAGCATATGCATGGAGGGATCAGACATGAGAAGAAGACTGGTCCTCTTCACTGTGAAAAGGAACAGTTCAGTATGCTGTTCTGTCTTATAGATCTTCAGAGCACGAGTGACAAATATCTCTGCATCCCTCTTCTCTAAGAACTCATAGAGACCCTGCACGTTATTAGCTGAGAAGGGATGGAGGGGGAGTGAGGAAGGGAGGGAGGGAGGGAGGGAGGGAGGGGAGGGAGGGAGGGAGGGAGGGAGGGAGGGAGGAGGGAGGGAGGGAGGGAGGGAGGGAGGGAGGGAGGGAGGGAGGGAGGGAGGGAGGGAGGGAGGGAGGGAGGGAGCATGTTCAAACAAGTAGAATGGAATGAGCCTACACATACAGAACAGCAAAAAGAGATTGACCCTCTCCCTTGCATATCAAATAGTCACACATGTACTTCTCAAGAATGACAGGGACATCACCCCAGGGTACTGCCAGACACCAGGGTATGACACATCCCAAACACAGATAGAAAGGTTCAGAGCCATCTTATTCAGGGATACACAGGAGGCAATATGGCAGACAAACTAAAGAACCTGATAGCCTCTCTCCATGCTACTTCCTTGTCTCCCCGAGTTTCTGCTCAAACTGCTTTAGCCTTTGGCTCTTTTGCTCGAATTCATCACACATCAGCTGTGGAACAAGATAATATGAGATATTTAGTGCTCAATGCCACTACTGCAATTTCTATGTTCTCCCCCTGCCACCACTTTTGCAACATGTACACATACACATGTACACATGTGACATCATATAGGTGTCATGTGACATCATATAGGTGTACATGTGACATCGTACAGGTTGACAGCCCATAACCTTGCACATGGATACATTCAGCCCCAAACCCTACCTCATAGTTAGTCTGCAGCTTCACTACTACGTCATATTTTCAATCAGCTGGAGGTGTGTAAATAATGGTGTGAGCAAGTACAGGCACATGTGTATGTATTTTGGCATTATGGCATATTGAAGTTTCTTATGTTGCAATCATGTGTAAATATACTACATTTAAATATAGATAGGTTGAGGGGTGAGAATACATGTAGGTAGGGAGTAGGGATAGAAAGAAGGTAGAGAGAGGGATGGGTATCATCCAAATGCAATACACTTATACATGTAAGGTACATCATATGTTTAAATGCACATGTTTATGACATACCATGAAAGGGAAGAATTCCACGATCTGAAGAGGTAAACATCTCAGTACCAATGTAGACTTGATGATTTTGAGATTAAACAATAAACTGTGTTCAGGTTATATACAGATTATAAAAGTAACAATAATGATGAAAAAAAAATCAAATGTGCTTAGACATGGATTTTACAAAAACAATGACATATGGAACAAGACTTGGCAAAAATGAAACTGATAAAACTATAAACAGCATGTGTTCAGGTTATATTCAAAATAATAATGAAAATTGCGAGAATATTTGTTCAGACATAGATTTTACAAATATCATGACATATGGGAAGCAACTGGAGGAAATGAAAACTGACAAAACAATGAACTGTGCTCAAGTTATATTCACATTACAATAAGAAATAATTCAATAAGAAATAATAGTTTGTTCAGACATGGATTTTACAAATCATATAGGAAGAAACTTGAAAACTGATAAAGCAATAAACTGTGCTCAAGTTATATTCAGATCATAAACACATAATAATAAAGAATTTGAGAAGAAAACAAATGTGTTCAGACTCGGATTAACAAATTCCATGACATACAGGGGAGAAAATCAAAACTCTCAGGCTTGATAAGATGAGTGGAGGAATATTAGTGGTGTTCCAACACATTTGCCAAAGGAATTACTACATCAAAGTTTGCATTGCTCGTTGGTACATGTATGCATTTCTTTAAAAGAGACTTGGTATTGACAACAATAACATTGTTTTTTTGCTGTAGCTTATCTACTAAGTAAAAAAATCTATGAGTAATGCTATCTGCTAGATGCAGATCAGTAAGACCATCATCAGTTGTTGAGGTGTCATAGAAAACATCATCCTTGTTTGTAAAGAAATAACCTATAGCATACAGATCATTTGAAGTTTGACAAAAACACTTTATTGAAATGAATTGCTTTCCAGGCTCAATTTCACATAAAGACCCATTCTTAACAGATTTAGGGTTAAAAGCATGCAATTGGTCATGTATTCTTTGAAATACTCGAAATGTTACAATAGGTTCAGTTATCTGAATGCCTACATTACTAAATGCTTGAATCTCCTCAGGTAGTAAAACTGTCTTTCGTATCTTACCCACAATGGGTTCTAATTTTGGTAAGGGAGTAAAGTAGTCATGCAAGTATTCTAACTTCATAAATTTAGTAATCTGTGGCAAAACATTACGGGTTCCATGAATTCTACGCTTAAGTTCACTATGAAAACTCTCTTGCCCAAACATTGAGAAAGCCCAGAGAGGTCCAAATCTAGCAACACATTTAGGTAAATGAATCAATGCATGCATGTTTGCTGAACAAGATATTTCACCATAAAGAGTGGGTAGTAATTTATAAAATGCATTAAGGGCTCTCTGGCTAAATCTCAGACCCTCAACAGTTATAACATCATTTAATAGCACATGCATTGAGCATACTAACAAAGCATAATGATGCACATAGTTACCTGGTAATGTTTTAATCAATACAGGTAAAGAATAGTACAAAAGCCAAGCACGATACTCTGACGCTTTCCAATGTGCTCTGTCATTAAGTGAGCGAGGTTTAATTCTAAAATTATCGGGAGGCTTTATGTTACTCAAGAACTGATTAATTGCATTAGCTTGTGAAGGAGCAATATAGTAATTTTTAGAATGATTAGCTGAGTCCAACCACATTTCTAAAAGCTGCTTCACTACACCTAAAAGTACACAATGCATGTAATCTATTAAAATGCGTACAACAATATCTATGTATGCACTCAAAACCGACTCTCCTTTCACTCCTTTTACAACAATTCCTTTTGTCACTGCTTCTTGTGCTAATTTTTGCATTATTGACATAGTTCGTTCAGTGTGTAACTCTGTAGGCAAGTATAAATGTCTATTATACTTGTGTATGCCTTGGTCTAAACAGAACAAACACCCGTAATAACCATTAAATTGCACCATGTTTGTAGCCATTGCTCTGGCTGGTAGATCAAATACACCAATTAATAATTTGCATTTCATAATTTTACTACCATCAGTAGTTTTAATTATTATTCCTTTTTCATAAAGTTCAGTTAGTTTACTTAATGTAGGCTTAAGTAGTACTTCCATGTTTGGTTTTGTTGGTCCATATCCTACCACAAACTGGTTAAAATAATGTATTTTCTGTTAAACCTAATGTTAGGAGGCAAATTGATTAGCACAAGCTGAACTGGCCAGAAACCATAACCTAAAGAATAAAAACATTGCATCATTTAGTGTAAGAATTACAATAGTACAACATACCAGAAGATTTAAAAACTGGTACACCATCGGTACACAGGATAACACCGGCATGTTCCGGACAATCAAAGAATGAATCCTGTTGCATGATATCAGCATCACAAACATCCGTTATTACATTAGATTTATGGCTCCTTTTGCGATGCTGCTCTGTAAGACTTTCCCACATCCCTACAAAAAAGAAACATTCGTTCTGTATGCAAATCAATAAAATTTATCCAACACACTATGCTTTTTTTTCCAGATAACTTCATTGCTGTATTTCTTAAAATTTGCACAATCTTAGTCATGGCATAAATCTTTTATCATGAAAACATTAATGCATGCATTCCCAGGTAGAGATAACATACCTTCATACATTGCCTTCATTTTCTCTTCAAATGGTAGAATCATTAGTCTACAAATGCCAGAATGTGTCTCATCTTCACAAACTTCCTTAACTTCCTTGTAACATGCACTACAATACTTTATCATATCCACGTCTAAATGAAGAGCTTTTTTCAACTTGTATATTGAGGATGGTAACACGTCTTTTTCTTTTTGTTCTCCTAACAAATTAATAAGTTCTTCTCCAGCACAATCAGTGAGATTGTGTTTCTTAATAAAACTTGCTAAATTCATCCATGATTTACTCACTTTAGCACAAGTTACGCCCCCTTCCTCCTCTCCGTTGTAGCCAATACCCTCATCATTATCATCAGAAATATCATCACCCCCACTATGGAGAGTATCAACATTACTCTCATCATCACTGCCACTTTCACCACCCCCATCACCACCATGTGCACCAATACCCTCATTGTCATCACCATGTTCATCAGAATCATCACTGCCACTATCACCACTACCTCCACCATAAAAACCACCACTACCCTCGTTGTCATCACCATTTTCACCAGAATCGCCATCACCAACTACATTGCCTGTATTGCCACCACCACCACCACCACTACTACCACCACCACCACCACCACTACTACCATCAACACCACCACCACTACTACCATCAACACCACCACCACTACTACCATCAACACCACCTCCACTACTACCATCAACACCACCACCACTACTACCACCACCACCACCACCACTACTACCACCACCACCACCACCACTACTACCATCAACACCACCACCACTACTACCATCAACACCACCACCACTACTACCATCAACACCACCACCACTACCATCAACATCACCTCCACGACTATCACCATCACCGCCCCCATCAAGATCCCTGCTGCTATCTTGTATAATAGAATCTTTCCTGTCATCATCTTCTTCTACTCGCAACCTTTTTCTTGAATAACACTGAAACATATCTATATGGGATTGAGAAATATATATTTGCTTATTTAAAACATGCAAACTTCTTTAAATCATAATTCCATACACATTTCATTACCATACATACATATCCTTGGAAATCCTGGTTTCACCTTTACATGAAATGTAAATAACCAATTCATCGACATACCCCGCACATGTATGTATGACAGGGCAGCAGCTAGACATCGCTCCCTTGTCATGAATGCATTTTTACAAATAGTATTGAATCTCCGTTTACGCTTCGTACACTACTGATCGAGTGGAGCGTAAGTAAATGTACGCTCCTTATCACGAATACTTTTATTTTCAAATCCCCACCTTCATATATGCCTTTCCTCTTCCAATAATTTATTGTTAACTTTGGAATTTTCTTCGTTGTATCCAAAAGGTACTGCCTATATCTCTTTCTAAGCCTAAAACATGAACTCGCCATTTTTGAAGCATGCACGTGCGTATAGAAGGTGCTTACAAATGCGAAGAGGTTTTATCAATAACTAGAAATAAACTCTTTTAAAGATTATTGTTCTTATTGCACAGAGTCACATCAACAATAACATCAGCTCTTCGAATATGAGCACTCGTGACTACGATGCGGAACTCATTGTCTCCTCTTGCACATATGTACGTTGGCAAGTTTAGATTCCATACACTTCTTTCTGTAGTATGTAATGAAGCTTCACTTATTGTTATTGGTTGTCCGATGAACCTGCAGCGGCTGCAGTAACCCTGGGCAACAATCTGAATGTACATCTTGTACACATGTCCACGTTGGCCATAACACTCACAGCAGCTGCTCCAGAGGGGAAGTAGACAGCTGAGCTGACATACGATTCTCTATAGAGTAAGGTCACCTCTGAACTTGTTCCGTACCAAATGCATATGCAAACATTCAATTCAGTTTCAACTACTCATACAGTATGCATATTTGGAAGTCTACTGATTACACTTGAGAGTGTAGTTATGTCTCAAGGGGTGGCTATATGCTGGCACACAGAAACTTTACATGTATAGAAGGTTGTCAACCACACGCAATAATAAAGAGAACACACTGGGAGTGCAGAAGTCTCAAAAGGTACAGATCACACAAGAGGAACAGAATGCTTTTGCATATGGCTAGTGCCAAAATTATTGCAGTGATTTATAGTCTGCTGTATGTGTATGTGTATGTGTGTGTGTGTGTGTGTGTGTGTGTTTTGCACAAAAATACATTATGATTACAATGTCACATCTTTACACTGCATCATGAATATCTTGATAGTAACCAGGCCAGAAATATCGTTCTTTGATCTTTTAAAAAAATGTTTTGAAGTGTCCGGACTTGCTATGTGGTACGACAATTTGAGTTCTTGAGGACCAATCCATATGTCAAGTGTGTGTGTGTGTGTGTGTGTGTATGTGTGTGTGTGTGCGTGTTGTGTGTGCATGTGTGTGTGTGCGTGTTGTGTGTGTGTGTGCATGTGTGTGTGTGCGTGTTGTGTGTGTGCATGTGTGTGTGTGTGTGCATGTGTGTGTGTGCATGTGTGTGTGTGTGTTTGCAAATGCATTATATGTGTACAGAAAATGATCTTATGATAGACTCTCCATCTACGTGTGTATGGAACACTACATATTGGTACATGTACCAGTAGCCATGGCTCAAAATGATAAGGAGAAGGGAGGAAGAGGAGGAAGGGAGGGTGGGAGAGAATGAAGGAGTGTGATCTTATTGTACCTACCCTATCAGTTGGCAGTGATGTGTTTACACAGACAAAAATTTCACACTCCCAATCTTTACATGATCTACGTGTATGTAATGGTATAAATGTAACTGCTTAGTGAGCCCGTGACTGAATACTGAAGTCACAGAAAGAACTTAAATAATAACTTTATGCCAATTAGGAAAGCACTTCCAAACACAATGATGGAACAAGAAGTTTATTAAGGATGAATAACAAACAGTGAAGCTTCATTACATACTTTTCCATTGACTAGAAAAGAGTTCATGATGAGGGTACACAGGAAAAGCTTACATGCACTATTGTATTTAACCTGTTACCCTTCGCCACATGTATTACAGCATGTGTGTGTGTGTGTATGTGTGTGTGTATGTGTGTGTGTGTGTATGTGTATGTGTGTGTGTGTTGTGTGTGTTTTGTATTATATGTGTACATGAGGACTGAATCTATACACTTTCATCTTGTGGAAGAGTGCAGTTAGGGGTGGCTATATGCTGGCACACAGAAACTTTACATGTATAGAAGGTTGTCAACCACACGCAATAATAAAGAGAACACACTGGGAGTGCAGAAGTCTCAAAAGGTACAGATCACACAAGAGGAACAGAATGCTTTTGCAAATGGCTAGTGCCAAAATTATTGCAGTGATTTATTGTCTGCTGTATGTATATGTGTGTCTTGAACAAGAATATGTTATGATTACAATGTCACATCTTTGCACTGCATCATGTGGTGTGTTTACACAGACAAAAATTTCACACTCCCAATCTTTACACGATCTACGTGTATGTAATGGTATAAATGTATCCGTAGCCATGTCTCAGAGGGTAGGGAGAAGAGAGGAAGGAAGGGTGGGAGAGAGAGAGACACGCACGGTAAGGAGGGAGGGAAGAAGGAAGGGAGGGAGGAATATAAAGTGGGAAGGAAAGAAGGAGAGAAGGGAGGGAGGAGGGAACTGTAAAGTGTTTTGTGAGCCCGTGAGCTAAACTGAAGTCACAGAAAGAACTTAATTAAGAACTTTATGCCAATTAGGAAAGCACTTCCAAACACTACTGAAAAGGTTGATATATGTAGGAATATACAGCTTCGAATTCATAGTTTTTATCACATTTGCAGTGTGTGTGTGTGTGTGTGTGTGTGTGCATGTATGTGTGTATGCAGATATACAATGTATGAAATGCACATCCATCTTATGGGACACTACATATGTTGAATGACAGTGTAGTATGTCTAAAGGGAAGGCTCTATGTTGTGAACTGAAAACTGGTCACATATGGAAACTCCACATGTACAGAGAGTTGTCAGTTCTACTGTGAGGACACAGAAACCCAGTCTCAATATACAGAGATTTACCATGTGTGTGTGTGTTTGTGTGTGTGTGTGTGTGTGTGTGTTTACAGATGTATAACATACAGACAATGATCCTACGGAAACACAACGTACATGTATGGGACACTACATACTGATACATGTACATATTGCATTTGTCTCAGAGGGTAGGGAAAATGGAAAAGGTAGGAATAAAGAAGGGAGAAAGGAAGGGAGGAGGAGGGAGGGAGGGAGGGAGGGAAGAGGGAGGGAGGGAGGAGGAAAGGAGAATGAGAGCTAGGGAGGTAGAGAGAAAGGGAGGGAACATTATTACACAGGTCTATAATTTGCAATCCATAATAACACTTTCAAAAGGACAAACACCAAGCATGTAGGTCCCACCATTAAATTATTTCTGAAACACAAACAGCAGTGTGTAATTTTTGAACTGTACTTGAATGTATGTGTTGTACATAAGAATACACTGTTAGATTTTGTATATTTTCCTGCACGTGTTGTGTAGTACACGTGCATGGGTCACCATGAAGCGGTGAGCTGAAACTGAAGTCACAGGAAGTGGGGGACATACTTAAGACCCAAGAAAAATGGAGTAAGGTTTACGCCAATTAGGAAGGCACTACTAAAAAGAGTGATGTATGTAGGAATATACAGCCCTCATAGTTGATATCCTAAATGCTGTGTGTGTGTGTGTGTGTGTGTGTGTGTGTGTGTGTGTGTGTGTGTGTGCGTGCGTGTGTGTGTGTGTGTGTGTGTGTGTGTGTGTGCGTGCGTGTGTGGTGTGTCTAGCTTGCTTGTACAAGAGTATGCTACACGAATGTATTACATTACGACTGTTACTGAGTGGGCGTGGCAGGAGAAAGTTTATAGCAAAGATTATGGCAGAAACAAAAAGGAAGGCGTCATTATACACCAACGTCTCCCGCTGAGCGGTACAAAGGGTAATGCAAGTGCGTATATAGAAAAGTCCTTACGCGCGCCGTTATGTATACTGCCTCCAGCGACGTGGGAACTAAGTGGTAAGATAA
>JABACO010000020.1:1526441-1546441 GCA_013339895.1 Ephydatia muelleri | reverse complement strand
ACTAAATCGCAAGTTTCCAGTTTCTTCTTGTCACAATTATAAATGTGTCATTGATAGATTAGTTTCTTAAAGGAGGAGACGCCACGTAAATAGTGGCGCAGGCCGTGCTCAAACTCCCGTATAAAAGGCGCTTGGATCCAACCGGAAATCACGTGAGCTCAACATCCTCAGAATGGCGTAGTTTTGTAAGCTGTTAGGATTCTCACCCACACTTGCTGGCTACATCGTTTTTACGTTGTTAAGACGGGCAGATCAAGTACTTCTTAGTACTCTATCGCACGCGTTTATTTGTTCTCGAAACAGACTCGCATTGTGTTTCAGTTTATACTGGAGAGTGCATTGATAACTGTTACAAGCTCTGCGAGGCTTTGCGTGAGTTTCAAAGGTGAGCGTGGCTGCATGAGCATTTGCGTGAGCAAACAAAACAATAAAATGGAGAAAACTTTTGAAAGCCCTGATTCCAGCTGTCTCATTTACTGGAAATCAAAAACCACATCTCCACGTGCTGAAGTTTTTAGCAGGAGGTTTTCTGTGAAATATGTCTTCCGAACCTAGCGCCGTTCCTAGAATAAAGGTAAGGTTATGTTGTCAGGCACACGATTCAGCAAAACGAATTAGTCAAATAAGTAACACAGGTAATATAGAGCAATGCAATTAGTAAACAAGCCAGTACTGTACATATATAGACATACACAAGCCAGAATCAGCCACATTCCTACTCATCTGTAGTTCAATTGTACCAGTGATCACCCACATTCCTACACACTCATTTATGCAAGGTTGTGGTTGAATGTACCACTGGATGCCTGCCTGCGACCTTTGTGGCTGACCTAAGACAAGTCATAGACCATCACAACGCAGGAGGGGTATGCATAGAAATAACACGCCCCCAAGATACCTGTCAAGTGCCAGCCACCAACTCTGGTTGTACAGGGCTCCAAGATATGCCAGCCAGTTCAGAAACTTGTACAGTGCAGTACCCACGAGGTAAATTGCTTGGTTGTCATAGCAACAATACCCCATTTATGCACTTTGTGGGCTTCCTCCATCAGGTTACTCAGGAGGAGACCCACCAGTGCTGAATGGTACTCCAAATGAACCTTGTTGTCCACACTGCCTGTTTGGGCCTTGCATAATCCGTCGGCCACCTGTGTTCCTCACTGGGAGAGCTGTCCCATCCTTAGCCAATGACAGAAAGCGGTACAAACTTTACCAGCAATTCTGGAAGCTTTTGAAAGACCTGGGGTTGTGGGACCACCCAACATACCTGGCGAGGAAGGGATTGGTGACGCACCCATTGGACAGAAGAGAGATAATGCCAAAATGTGTACAAAATGTGAATGATCCAACCTTCGTATTAGAAAGTGTACTTATAATCTCTTTGCTACATAGGAAATCAGAAGCAGGTATCCAAATCCAGTGGGCATTCCTTACACTAACTACAGATCATCATTTTTGTAACAAGTTATTTAGTATTGTATGTGTTGCTGACCAGTACCTCTGACTCATAAATGTGTGCGTATATTGCTGCCTGTTCATTTGATTATCCCATTATGCACAGATAGCACGAGGGACATTCATCCATGCTATGGGAAAGTTGTGGAAATGAATGAACTGAATGGTTTCCAATACTGTTTTAGCTGAAATAGCTCAATCAATATAGAAAACATGTACATTTGCTTTCCTACAGTATTTCATGCAGATGAGAGATACGACTTTGCCAAGCCTTATCAATCCCATGTTTAGGCTTACAAAGGGCATCACTAGTAGCCTCCAGTCCATTCAAGACACACATTCACCAAGTTCCAAGTGTCTATGTGCAGGCTTCGAGGTTGTCCTCAGGCAGGTCATGGACCACCACAACGTAGAAGGATGTACATGTAGTTTAGTAGTCACACAAGTCCATCAAGTGCCAGCTGCAGCCACGGTTCAAGATCTGCAAGGAAAATGAGACGAAATTGATTTGCTTTCATAATGTACATAGATCATTGGCTGTCAGATGCAGATCTGACAAAGTAAATCTGTTGTTCGTACTGGTAGTTCTAAAAAGAACTGTTTTGAGATAAAGACAGGGATATCAATTCAGAAAATGAGACCTGTGGCTGACAAAAGACATCTGGGCATAAAAATAATGTGAATATAGTAAATCACCTACAGCCACAGAACTTCAGTTATCTTCTTCCTCGTCATCCCCACCATCCTCTGAACAAACATAGTCATCATCCTCACTGTCCACATAGTCTCCATCATACATAGCTGCATCATCTGGCAACACCATCTCATCATCATCTTCATCATCCTGAAGTATCCTAAAAAGTACTTGTCTTACAACAATTATTAGGCATCACTGATCGTCACATACTGTTGAGACGTGATGTTCCTGAGAACGTACATACTCCAGATGTTGTTTACAAAACGATACGTTTTCTTGACCAACACATTGTATGTGGAGTGATGGTCTGGTCGGCGAACATCTGTGTATTCGTGGTGACTTGTAGCCATCCTTTGACAGTTTTCATTCTGATTGATGTGGTTGCATAATCTCATCACACATACAGAACAAGCAGAACACTCACCCAATCCATCACAGCCAAGTTCATACGCATTTCAAATGTCTTGGTGTGGAAGTGAATTCTCTTTGGGAGGTAGGTGAGCAGTTGATGGTTAAACGACTCAACCCAGTAGGTATCCCGACACTGGAAGAACACAAATATGTACATTCACACGATATGTTGTTCATGTTACATACCAGATGGCACGAATCAGCGTTTTTGTAGATGAGGGTTTTTCGTAGTGCAGCCTCATATGCACTAATGGCTGCCGGCATAGTGAGAGGCTTCCTTTTTGGAACGTAACCTGGCTGTTGACAGGGACTCTCAGAAGAGCAACTTTGGTGATCACCCTGAATCACAGACAGGGATGCATATCACGTATGGAATGCACTAATGCACATAAAAGACACACATTCACATCACATACACAGACATACACACATGCACACCCACCCACTATGTAAATACAAACCTGAAAGTGCTTGCTGATGTTCATGATCATTGCACGTAGACGGACAGGGTTGCCACCACAGTTCCTCATGCACCAATACAAGTGCACCTTGGTGCACCTTGCTGAATAGCCAGATATTCCATTTTTAATCAATATGTCCAAAAAGTACATACCCTTATCAGAAAGTTCAGTGAACCACGTCCTATCCCTTGTACGGACCGTACCGGCACAGATATGACGCAACTGCTTCGCCACATTCTTAGTGCCTGCAATAACTCCAATCAATTCACCACTGAAAACCAATAGATACCTTACCATGCCAAGTGTCGTAGGAATTGACCATTCCGAGTTGTCGTACATACAGCTTTATAGTAGCCTGGTAGTCATGGGCTACCTCTGTGATGTTTAACCCTTTGTAAGAAAAAAAAAGTGAAATTGTTAAAAGTTTGGACACAAGAGCAAACCTCGGGCAATAACTTGAGGCAAGACTATCTTAGTGCATGCCACCTCCCTGGTCTGAGCAACTCTGTGCTGCTGTCTGGAAAGAGTGGAAATTCCAACAATCCTATGTGTACTGAAATGGACGATACGCTGATAAACATGGGCATTTAGAACTTATGTGCATACCTTCCAGCCAGACAAGGTACCGTTGAGTGGTATGCATTTGACGTTGAATCGTGACGTGCATCAGTTATAACCCACTATATTGTAAAAATATTAATTAACTTTTTTTTTTGTGGCACTCTAACCTCTCCACTTTTAGCATGGTGAGGGCTTTCCTTCACACGTTCAACAGCAGCTTTCATGGACTCTTCTGCTACATCTGTCACCACTTGCTGGTAAAGTTGGTTTAGATAAACTGAATGAACATGGATTAGAACAGGATGTAAAATAATATAAATCGATCATCTCAGCCCCCACCTGAACTGATGTATTTATGCTTCACTACACCCATACCAGCAAATAAAGCGAAATTCATGTACTGGCGAGGCAACATGCCAGCACAGGTGAAAGCATGGACCAGTCTGCAAAAAGAATCACATTTACATTGATATTACTAAATCCAAATAGTACTCTTACTTCTGATTAGCAAGGTAATGACCAGACAGCACTCTGGAACTAGCCCAGACACGTGACTGCTTGCAGTGTGGGCAAACAAACTGGACCCTAGCTACATGTCCCTTCTAAGTGAGTAGTAAATGAGTTTTATACAGAGAATTGAACAGAATTACTTACGGTACTCATACCTTTATGAAAGAAGCTATAGTCCAAATTGAACAGAATTACTTACGGTACTCATACCTTTATGAAAGAAGCTATAGTCCAAGATGGGTTGGAGAGACAGCCACACTGCTGGACAAGGCCCGAACAAAGACTCTTGAAGGTCTTACGCTCGACCACAAAGAGGTCTTGGTCACTGGCATCTTCGTCTCCCGTATAGATTCCTAAGTAAGTTAGTAAACCCAATTTTGTATAACCGAACGTACATGTATGTATCCATCCAACTAACCTGCAGAATCCAACATCATTTCATTCCTAGAATAGGATGTTCTGCTATTTGAGGCCTGGACATTCTCGGGTTGTGTCAATACACGGTCCAGCAAAGTATTCAACACGCTGATAGTAGCGTTCCGCTTGCAACCGGGTGCAAGTAGTTGCTTCGCTGCCTCAAATCTACGCAGAAAAGTTTCCTTTTCCTCTTGGACCCTTGCAGATGCAGTCTAAACCTAGAGTACGTATCTTCTGGTGAAGAGGTCGCCATTATACGAACATGTGATCCAGTTTGTTAACTTAGTGTTATTAACTTCAGAAATGGTATTGTTGCATGAAATGGCATTCAAAACATGCATGCGTGCTTGAACTTGTACGCTGTAACTTTTGTTGCCAAGCCTCTAGCTCTATGTATAAGAAGCCACCATTTTTAATCTAAAACAGCCGCACGGCCGGTTGAAATTTTTGGATCCAAGCTCCTTTTATACGGCAACTCCTGCTTTAATAGCACGATCGAGGCACTGCAGCGTTTTTATTCTTAGTCTTTATTAGAATTGTAATATATGTACACTGCATCGCTATAGCGCTTGCACGTATATTCGCCATCTGTGGCAAACGATTTCTTGCCATGTATCGAAAGTCCATTACAAATCACAGCAACGTTGCTAGACTATCGCTACCGCGGAGCGACAGTTTTTAAGCGACCTCCGAACGACAATGGGAAGAAGCACGCTTAAATAACCTTGCTATAGAATTTAATAGAATGTGTTTCCTCCTTTGACATATTTACTCTGTTATATTAGAGGTCTGCTACATTACAGCAGAAGGCAGTCAAGTAAGGAGGCTTGTATCTGCGGCAAGCCTCTACACAGCAGACAAGGATAATTTGTCTGATAGGGATCTGGCATCCCTGATTAAAGATAGAAATGGAGCAATTTGGAGAGTTCCAGGGACACAGAAAAGTGTGAGATGCACCATTTTTGAAATACACGGTAATGGCATTAGGAACGTTTTATATAATTTTTATGATGTGTCCGAGGGGGGGGGGGGGGGGGGGGGCAAAAAACAAAGTGGAAGACACCATCCTCCAACTTTGAAGAGCTCATTGAGAGCATCACAAATATGCTATTATTTTTTGCAGGGGGTCTAGGAAAAAAAGTTATGAGGTGTCAAAGTTTGGGGGGGGGGGGGGGGGGGGGGGGGTCTATGCCTTAAATGAATTTTTGAAAAAATTCATAACATTTATAATTTTTTTTTTTTTGCAATTAGCGGACAACATCATACAGTTCGTAGTGTCCATAGGTTTTTTATGCGTGCGAAGATATGGTTTAAGTCAACTATCTGCCCAGTAGCGCGATTCTATATTATTATTTGTACGGAAATTAGCCGGTGAGGGCCACTGAGGGCCAACTGTACTTATCACGTGATTGAGGCTAATTTGCAAAACCACACACTTTCATCATGAATATAACTATTTGCGATCGTTGCAACGCACAGCTTCAAATACCGCTGATAGACGAGATCAATCTACGACAGCACCAACAATCCAAGAGTTGCAAAGCGATTGCTGCTAAGGTAAAAGCTAGCGCTAGTCAGCCAAAAATAACTTCGTTGTTAAGACACGTGTTTGTTTTGGAGCAAGTTAATGCGAGAGGAATGGGAATAACTACAACTATTTATAAGCGCAATGCGGCAATGTGTAGTATATAGTGTTTCTATGCAAGTTTGTGCGCGATTGCATTCTTATTATTGATAGAGGTGCGGTCAATTGTCGATTACGTAATGATTTTTAAGGGGCGTGGTCTAAAATGGGCGTGTTCGTAGGCGGAGGGGGGGGGGGGGGGGGGGTTGACCTGGACCTTGATTTTAAGAATTTTTGGGATGGTGTCTATAACTTTTTTTTTTGCCCCCCCCTCGGATGTGTCCATAATTTTTTATTATGCATTCACAGATATGGAAACTTCTTCTTCAAAGGTAATGCAGTAGTATTAATTTTACAATTAGGGCTATTACTATGAGTGTGTGATAATCACATGTAAGTTAAGTACATTTAAAGAGGGGTAAACTGAGATGTACGGGGCTAGAACCTATGCTTTAGTACTGTTAGGCTTTTTAACAAACTTGTATGATACTAGTTAGACTAAGCAATATGTTTTGAGATATGTAGTTAAATAAATTTGATAGTATGCAACATTATATTAAGCATGACAAGGTAAAAAGCTTGTAAAGGTTTTTATGAACTAAGTCAAGGTCTCTTGCAAAACTATAATTGCATGTATTGGGGTAACAGCATTATTTCACCTGTGATGATAAATTCATTACAATATTGAAGATATTGTTTTCAATGGTTACATAATCATTTGTACACATGCTGTACCTACAATGGTGGGGATTGGTGTGTGATGTGTTATTTAACATGGTATCATTTTCACAATAGCCTTCAGACTACACAACTCCTCAAGTAAGTAAACAATTCCATGCAAAGTTCATTTGAGATGATTAAAAATGTGAATGTGCAGGTCTAGATCCTGATGCTGATGTAAATTTATGACCAGATTTATGTACATTATAATATACTTAATTGTCTTTTATTGCTTCCCGGATTGCCATCATCACAAACAAATCCTGTCCGCCCTATAAAGCAAGCTTGGTATCATCCTCGTCGGGTCTAATGCCAGAGCCATACTGATGAGATCCCCGGTGCCGGCCACTGGAGACAACATTCAGTTCTAAATATTGTACTGTTATCCCATGTATAAGTATATTCAGTGTAATATTTATTTTGAAATTAAATAAAATTTCGTTTTCTCTTTGTAATGATAATAATAATAATAATTTAACTATTGAGTTATTAAAATGAAGAATTACAATTTAAAACATAAGCGCTACAAATAATACAACCTACATGTAATGGTGATGTGATGTTTTGCATTTTATGATTCCTTCATTTTAACGCCCCCTTAAAAGTGTTATGTGTACTAAGACCCCATCCTAGAGATGGGTGTAGTATGTTAAACAAAAATGAATCCATGAACAATTCGGAAATGCACATGCATTCCCGAAAGACTGAATAATTATTTTCTTTTAGCCATCTTACAACCATCTCTAAGCATAAAATGACAGGGTCTTAAATTGCACATAACACTTTTAAAGGAGGGCATTTAAAATGTACAATATGCATTAATTTTTTTTATTGTCTTCAATTCAGGTTAAGAAGGTTACACAGCCATCTGTAAGTGTGCATAGTGATAGCGTGTAATGAATGTTATGTGTGGAAGAAGATGGTCTTAATGAAGTGCTTATAAAAAAAGTGAATACAATCTAACTAAGTTAAATGTGGTTGCTAACCTGTATGTTAGCGGTTTTACATGTAACGATCACACTGCATATTCATTTATTGTGCTAGTTGTAATTAATCAATTGAATGGCTTTGGTGTATGTGGTTTCTGACAATAACTTTATTTTGAAGGCAAGGCTTTTTCCAAGATTGAAGGAAGATGCACGTGAGGTACAGAACATTGTTTTATCATACTTCTAAACCATAGAGAAACTGAGTTTATGTACTTACAAGGTGATTGCACAACTGAGTATTATGCACTCAACATTTTACATAATATGTTTCTGACAGTACATTAGCTAATGGAATTTGGCTAACACATTAATATTCAACACTTCATTTCTCTGCTGAAGGGACAATAACATGTTGCAACACATTGCACACATGCACCACAATTTTATATCTGCAATTATGTTACCAGTTTGTGTTCAAATGGTTTTCTAACTATTGAAAGCAATACGACACAATATTCAAAATAGTAATGAACTTGTGATTTTGCAATCATAAGGGAATTACCCAAATATGAGTACACTTGTGCATTATTACATTGGTACATAAACTCAGTTATTGGGTTCGAATGTGTATATATTATATATTTGTAGGCAAAGTTTAAACAAAGATTCAGAAATGAATTAATGCATGTAAAGTAACAGATTGAAAGTATAGTTAATAGACCTTGTATGTAATAGCAGAAGATTCTTTTCACAAGAGAATTTATTATTTCTTGCACTGGTGTAAAGGTTATATTTCACCTGTAATGACAAAAGCACAATCATATTCGTTTTGAAGTTGTGGAATCCAATGTTTTAAAATTGTTTCATAACCATATGCATACATTTTCAAGACATTAATACACACAGTTTGTAAAAGTGCACCAGTCCTACATCGCGGCGATGTGTTATTTATCATTTTATCATTTTCTCAATAGCTTACACCAGAGAAAGCAAGTCCAGCTGTAAGTAAGAATTAGAAGACCAATCCTATGGGGACAAACACGATGCATGTACATCGTATGGAGCATGCAGCTAGCACATACACACAAAAACCGTGGCAAACATTGTACCTGTCTAAAGATGGTGCACACACATACAAACTCATGTACATTCCATGCAAGGTGTGAACTTGTTCTCTGCACATACACTTGCATTCAATTCTAGCAAACTGCTTGTATGCATGTTTAAGAGGACACTGGTTCTATTCTCAATTTCTGTATGGACTGAACTTCTGTACTCGTAATGTGTCACTCTCTATTGTTTTATATAAATTGAGAACTTCTGCATGTGGAGCTCCCTTATGACTAGTAAGGATTGTGCCCAATGAGGCACTTTTATTTCGCATTTCAGAGAACGGTGTGTATGTACAGAGAACCAGCCATAAGGGAGCTCCACATGCAAGGAGCAAAGGGACAGGGTATAGAAATAAAATACATGCATAAAGCAGTTAAATGGAATACAATGCATGTGCAGGTGCAGAGAACAAGTTTAGCAGAATAGGCCTTATGTGCAATGTAAATGTGTGTGTGTGAGTGTGTGTAGACATGCTTAATGTTTTTCATTTGTATCCATGCGTACAAGTGTACTGTACATGAGTGTATGTATGTGTTGTGCACAAGATTCCATTTTCGTAACAATGTAAGTGTACTGTATGTGTATGTGCTGTATGTGTGACAAATACATGGTGTACAGGCTGTGTACATAACAATGTGTGTCCACAAGTGTGTACATTCATGCACATGTACACTTCGTGAAAGCAGTCTGAAAATGAGAACCCAATTGATGTCACTGCAAGTGGTACGAGCCTGTGTGTGTTCACGAGTGTGGTGTGTGTGTGTGTGAGTGTGTGTGTGTGTGCGTGTAATGAATATGGTGTACGGGCTATTTGCATAATAATGCAAGTGTGTTCTTGCACATGTATGAGCTTTGTGAATACAGTGTGAGAAATAAGAACCCAAAGTCACTGCAAGTTGTACAAACCCAGTCTATATGTGTGTGTGTGTGTGTGTGTGTGTGTGTGTGCATGTATGTGTGTGTCATGTGTGTTTGCCCAGGAGTGTACATTTATGCACATGTACACTTTGTGAAAACAGTGTGAGAAATAAGAACCAATGTCACTGCAAGTGGTACAAGCCCAGTCTGTCTAAGTGTGTGTGTGTGTGTGTATGTGTGTGTGTGTATGTGTGTGTGTGTGTGTGTGTGTGTGTGTGTGTGTGTGGCATGGGTGTGTTTGTGTGTGCAAAGATACAGTAGGTCCGTGTGTGGCAGGTAACAATGCAAGTGCGTAGTGCATGTTCACGTGCTATGTGAGCTAAGTTATAGCATCCCTGCAGTGTAGTCGAGTGGGCGTGACAGAAATGAAGTTAAACAAGCGAATGTAGGAAAGCTTTATAATACACTATTAGGTAACCAACGGTGATGTGAGTGAGTAGGAAAAAATATAAATTTATAATATTTGGATCACAATATTTTGTCGTGAACTGCATGTTCTATATAATTATATATATGGAACAGTTCACGACAAGTATTGCAACGCCTGATACCCCATAAGGTATGAACCCATCATAACTTTCGGCAGGAGTAATCAAATTGCCTCAAATTCGGTTTGTAGGTAGAGGGTACCTATTGCTATTGAATTGTTCTGTTCGTTAATTTTGACTCTATCCGTACAGGTGTGCAAAGTTAATGCACATATCCAGCTTGATTTGCGCAGGCAACCCTACTTCCATTCTCGCATTCCACATGAATATTTAATTATAGGAATAAATAGTTATAAAATGATGTATTTTACCAGTACTATTACGTCGAAATATTCTAACTGTTGAAATGTGATTTGTTGTTTATAGGTTGATGACCAGGACGATGTTGTATCAGTAAGTCCTTATTTTGAATGGACATCATGAATGTTAGTTTACTTATCACAGGATGAGGAAACAGGAGTGTCAGTACGTATATGTTCTTACAATACTGTGTATTTACACAGTAAAAGATGTAATAAAATTCAAACCTCTGCCTACAGTGTATCATGCACATGTATGATGTATGAATGAGTTTACAGATAGTTGAATTGCATGTTTATTTATTTGAATGGTAAATTGATAATGTTAATGCTCAGGAATCTTATGATATAGAACCATTTTTATTTGATATAAGATTGCACGTTGCCTCTAAAAAGAGCCATTTATAAATCCTCTAGATGTTTAAAGTGTTTTGGGATACCTTGTGTAGACAAAATGAACGTAATTGTGGATTTTACTTTGTAGGCGAAGCCTAAAGGAAAATTTGAAACTGCATTGAAGGTATGTAGCATGCATGTCCATTAACAACAAGAGTGTAACTTGCGTTTTCACAAATGGCCATATTAAAGATTGCACGTCCTATTATAATCACATATCCATGCAAGTGTGTTTATGATGAATTAAAAAGAGTAAATGTGCTGGCCAATATCCTCTTGCCCTAAACAGAGTTTCCCTGGGTAAATTGGAAATGAGTTACAATTGATACAGTTGTCAATTGCCCCTGCACAATGAACATGGGATAGGAGTTAATGGGGAGTACGATACAACATTTACGAATCATTCTCTCATGTGCCCTGTAAAAATACAATGCATGTTCAATTTTAAGCATCCAAATGTAAAAAGGCCATGGGCATTATATGCCACAGACTGTAAGTATAACAAATGATGTATTTGGTAAGATTATCATTTGTACACTATAACTAATGCAGGTGTTGCTATTTGTTTACGGTTTTCACAATAGGGTTCATCAGAGAAAGGGAAACATGCATTGGTAAGTTAAATTAGTCATGCAATGATAATTTTGGTTGTGTTATAGAGCATGTTTTCAATTTGATTTAAATTGCTGCCAATAATCCAGAATTTATATTTTAACATGCTAATGATATACAGCTATCTGTAAGTATAACAAACGATGTTTCATATAAGATATCCATTAAAAATGAGGATACATAACACAATGCCATTATACTGTTATTGTCTCCCTTTTAGAAACAGAAGGATGCACAGCCACCTGTACGTGTGCTAAAAATTCTAAATACGTATTTTCAGAATGCTAATATGCAT
Source organism: Ephydatia muelleri (assembly GCA_013339895.1). Classification (NCBI taxonomy): domain Eukaryota; kingdom Metazoa; phylum Porifera; class Demospongiae; order Spongillida; family Spongillidae; genus Ephydatia; species Ephydatia muelleri. The sequence goes on along the minus strand of JABACO010000020.1, from coordinate 1,534,535 downwards.
TAGTCATACAGTGTATGTGGGGTACAACCTGGAGAATATGTATGTGACTAGATAGTTAGTATGATGATCAACAGCACGTATTATCTGTAAATACTTGTTTTGAAATGACATTATGAATTGTAATAGAGCATTTATTATTGACAAAAAAACATACATAATGTACACACTCGTGCATTCTACTACCCATTTCCCTCACGGAGTCCCTTGTTGTGACTTTGTACAATTATTACATCATGTTTTCACTGGTCTGAAAAGGTTAATGCATGTGGTGTGTACGTGTGTTGTTGCATAAAGATTATATTTCTGCTTGCTCGCAAGTGGGGATTTTCCCAACAGGCGCAGCCATGGACCAAAGAAAGTCTGGATGCATATGAGGTTTAACAAACTGTGTTCCATTAGTCACGTGAATTATATGCATTGTATTCTGCAGAACATGGAGACACAGATGCCACCCGGAATGGTAAGGTATTATAACAAAATTAAAAAGAGAGTTATTGAAATGTTTTTTTAAGAGTGAAGCTGTTATTTTATACCTTTTGTTTCATTTGTCTATTGTTTAATAAAGTAAGAACAACCGTATTATGTCTTAAATTTAAACACTATTTAACAGAAAGTTAAATAACAGTGGACTTTTTAGCTTTTGTTAAATGCATTGTTTTGAAAATTAACTAAAACGACAATCAAATCCAAGTTTATTCAAGTTATTCTGCAGCTTATAAAGCCTGCAAATAATTATAAGTAATAACACATTTTTATATCAAAGTAAAGCCGTTTGAATGAAATTCAATTTTTGCATAACCTAATCTTACTTACATTCTGTTCTTTTGTGTTTGGTGTTAAGTTGAGGTTCAGCCTGTCGGCAAGGACCACAGCCTTGGCCCTGTTACAGCTTGTTACAAAGCTATGCTGAATGTCACGTGGGGCCTAAAGTTGCAGATATGTATGCATGTTAAATTTCTCACTATAGCATGGGACTCCTGCATGTACAAGTGAAGCTGAAGAAACTGCTGTAAGTGTAGCTTTTCTTGTGCAGTGAATCATAGTGTGTTAAAAAACTGCATTTTTAGTCTCTGTTCTACAAATATGTGTGCTATTCCCTGCATTGTATAGAATTTATGCTTTGAATTTATCTAGACTCCTGCATCTGCAAGTAACGTTGAAAAAACTGCAGTAAGTCTACCATTTCATGTGCTGTTCAGTTACGTACTTGTTATGCTGATATCCAAATGTGGTAATATCTTAATATTTTGTCAAAGAAAATGGCAAATGTACATTAGTGTGTTATAAAAATGTATGTTAAAGATAAGCCCAGCATGATATAGAATTTATGTTGTTTTGAGGTATTAATGCTTGTACTTAACTTAATGATAGAGGTACTATCAACAAATTAAGAATTAATTAACTGGTGCATGTGATAAAAAATACAATCAGAGTTACAAGAACCTTTGTGCAGTGCATGCTAGTTGTCGTGCAGTCATTTATAAAAGGGCTAACAATAAATAAATGTAATCTGAAGTGCACATATGGCATTTATGTTAGTTTGATATATCAAAACATGCTGTGAAAGGCATAGCACTATTATGAATACAATATTGTTTAATTTACACAGGATTCTGACAATGTGATGTCTGTTGTGGTAAGCCATTCATTGCAATCAATATCGCCACATACACGTACACTGTATATCTTCATGAATAAATCTAGGAATTGGTGAAAGACACTCACAGGATTGTCCAAAAACTAGACGGGAAAGAGGAAAAAGACAGGGAAATATTTATGGTATATAATATAAATAACATTTTGTTTCACTTTCACATTACATATGGGGGAAGAGAGGGTGATTTAGCCACTTTTTACAGTCGGTCATTTACAGGCCTCTTTTTACAGGCCTCTATAGGGCTAAGTCCCAACAAGTCATAAGGAACGTATTATGAATTTTATGTTGTGATAAAAACAGTTAATTTATAGGTGCACTGAAGCTAATCATGCATTGCATCTGTGCACTATGTTTGATTTGTGTGTGTATGTGTGTACATGTGTGTATGTGTGTGCATGTGTGTATGTGTGTGCATGTGTTGTATGGGTGTGTGTGTGTGTGTGTGTGTGTATATGTGCATGCGTGTGCATCATTCATTTTTTGACCTGGTGAGGTCCATAGATTGGATGGTTGTTGGTAAAGGAACTGTGGGAGAGAGGATGAGGGTGTAAGAGATAGAGTGAGGACAGTACCTCTTCAATAATACTGCAGCTTTTCAAGGGAACACATAAAATTAAGACCATATTCCAGACTGGATTTATCAGTGATTAAGTCTCAGCGTCACCTACGCATGAAATCATTTAACTTGATAAAGTTTTTATGTTGCTACTACATCCGACTACTTTGTGTGTATGTGTGTGTGATTGTGTGTGCGTGTTGTGTGTGTGTGTGTGTGTGTGTGTGTGTGTGTGTGTGTGTGTGTGTGTGTGTATGGTCACAAGCTGAGAATGAGCAATTCAGTAGTAGCTAGGATTAAATGAAAGATTTATGGCTTGGAAGAGTATGATTGATTTTCCACATTGTTATTAGACCTCTCTATGGTTATCATGGCAACGAGTTTCTATGGTTATCATTTGATGTTCTTCAAATTTTGTGGTTGTGCTGTATTTAAAGCAATTGTTTGCAAATGTTTGTATGTATATGACAGTGTCCTGCAAAATCACCCTTCTGAGTAGTTTTTCGAGTTTTCAATTTAATTATAAACAGCCTGTATCAAAAGATGATTCTATCCATCAAAGCACTGATTTTGATGTGGTTTTATTATTTTCCAAAAGTGTTCATTTCAACGCAACTATATATTTTGTCAAGTGTAACTTGTGTACTGTAGCATCATGTGTTTTATTTTTTTCATTAGCTATACATTTGAATGTGAGCCTTTCTTTTCTATAGCTTGTCAATGTTTTAAAGTATTTACTATGATAGAGATTGTTGTATATGCTCTTACGTATTGTTTTATTATAAGTATAGTACCACTAGTAAGTGTTATGTAAAATAAATGAATATTAATAGCAGGAATGCATATGAAACATGGAGTAAAATGCAAAAATAAACGCAAAAGGAAAGCATATGAATGAAGGACTAAAATGTGGCTTTAATTACCCCTCATGAAAAAATTCAACTAAACCGATTTAAAGCTGTGTTAAAGCAAAATTAATTTTCAGGGTAAGACAGCCATAACTATTTCGCCAATGAAAAGAGTAACATAACTTTAATTACACTTAATTTCAGATAGAAAAGTCCCCTTATTAATTCATTCATTTAATTGATATCCTAAACTAATGAACATGTCTTTGAAGTAGTAACGTTAATTGAATTCAAATTTATTTTTTAAGTGCTGAATAAGGGGGTACCCACTCATACTAGACCCGAACTTGGGTAATTATAAATTGTATTTTAAAATGTAAAGGCGGTGTATGATTTAGATGTGTGAACACTAACAACATGCACCCCAAAACTAATAGCTGGACTTAAAAGTGTGTTTTTGAATATATTGATATCAATATTTCAGATTGGAGAAGTTGACATATTGGCCATCCCGGCCAAAGATCCGGTTTAAATTCTGTCTTCAAGCAATGGATGTATTATTTAGCCGTGAGGAAATGTCTAAAGGACGTTACAAGGCGGTAAGACAAAGAGGAGACAGAACACCAAACCCTCCTCTTGACCCACTGAAAGTCCGGATAATAGTAAATTGGATGCTTTTTGGTGTACTATGTCATAATAGATATTGATTTAATAATATTCTTTTTTCAGATGCAATAATAAAACGGTTTGGTATTGAATTGTTCAATGAAACAGCACCTAAAGTCAGGCGACAGGCCAATCAAAAATGCTCGGACATTTACTCTAAGCAACGGAACAAGACAGAGTAGCTTTTTTATTTTAAATTCGTTTTTGTATGTGTTATGTATCAATCATTAATGTTAATCGATATTTATGCGTGTATGAATGATATTACGATATGCGAAACGTCATTAAAAGAGAAGATCGTATGAAACATATCATGAACGAGAACCTACAGATATGAGGACGATCAGGATATTAAACACGACGATGTTGTAAGATAGTGTAATGATTATCAGATATCTATATCTGTAAGAATGTATAAGATCATTTACGATCATACAAGATTGTATGGCATGTCGCGAGCTTGTTAGCAATCCTAAGATTATGCACGCACTTTCTGCTATCGTTAATGATTGCATATATGGAAATGACGAGAAACGAGGATTGGTGACAGTAGACGAAAGTGCGTATATGACGAATAATACTTGAACGACGATCATAAAGGATTACTTATGATCGCAGAAATTGAACCGCTACAGATTTAATACGATCACTCACAGTCTTGATTTGTTAAATCCTCTTCGTTTGTACGAAGCTTGTGTGAAACGTACGAAACAGGTACAATCGTCATGGACAAATTTCTTACTATTCAAACGATAATCGCAGATCATAACAACGATTGACCCGTACGAATTTTTTGCTGGGGTTGCTCCACCTTCATCAACCTCGAAAGTACATCAACGTTGAGCTGGTACGTACATACGTACGTGTATCGCGTACACATCGCTCGTGTTGCGTAAGTAGTTGAGGAGGCGTCCTGCATGCACACTAAGCTTGAAACCTGGTAGTTTAGAGGGGAAAACAAAAACCCGGTTGCAACAGGGTTATTAATATTAATAATTACAAAAGTATGGTCGGTCAAGGTGAATGTCCTGTCGATTAAGGACCGCTAGAACATTTAAGCAGTGCATAATTTATTAGCACGTTTAGAGATAATGTGTGGGCCGTCGTTCGCTTATTATGGCAATTGTGTTAACTCTATAAAATAACAACCGTTGAGGTTGCTTAACGCTGTAATATATATACCGTACACACGTTTATAGCTGCTGCCTTTCTCCCTCTATGTTTCAGCTTGAACTTCTGAGAGAGATGAAACTGTCCTGTGCTGACGCTCTCTTAGTGTCTCGTTCAACATTGTGGCGTCACTTAAAGGAACTGAAAGTCATGCCTACATTTTCTGACATAACAGATGCTGACCTTGATGCAGTGGTAGAAGCTATTCAACACAGCTCTCCAAGGAGCGGTGCCGTTATGGTATGGGGTGAACTGAAGAGTTATGGTGTCAGCGTATCGAGGCGACGTGTGAGAGAGTCGCTGGTACGTGTTAATCCCACTGGCGTCGAGCTACGTGCTTCTACCTCTGTAATTCGCCGTGCTTACAGCGTACCATGTTCCAATGCCCTGTGGCACATTGACGGACTTCACTGCCTTATACGATGGAGGATTGTTATCCACGGTGGCATCGACGGATACTCAAGGCAGGTTGTCTACCTTGGTGCGTCCAACAATAACAAGAGCGAGACTGTACTTCAGCTTTTTCTGGAAGCCACCAGAGCCTATAGGTGGCCGTCTCGCGTTAGGTCGGGGAGAACATTGAAGTGGCAAGGTGCATGACCAGCACCAGAGGGCTTGGACGACACAGTCATCTCTCTGGTTCAAGTGTTCACAACCAAAGGACAGAGAGGGGTTGTGGAGAGACACGTTTCGATGCGTTTTTCACCTTTACTACTCCCTGTTCTATGAGATGGAAACTTGCAATTCATTGTCTCCCATCAGCGAAACTGACCTGTTCTGCTTACATTATGTGTTCATTCCTCGTATCAATGCGCAGTTGAAAACATTTGCACAGGCCTGGAACAACCACCCCATGTGTACTGGACAGGGATTGTCCCCTATGCAAATGTGGATGAGGGGCTTGATTGTTTCCCACATTCAAGAGCCTGTATCAGACGACTACAGGGTTGACGAAGGACACAGTGCTAATCCTTTTGACAAGTGATCGGTCAGTGTTCCAGCCGTTCCCAATCAGTTAAACCACGACCAACTGCAGTACCTCGCTCTACAGCATGATCCTTTGAAACCTAGCAGCTACCACAGTTTTGACCTCTACTTGGCTTGTCACAGAAGAAGTTGAATGGATGATCTCAATTTGAGCAAACAGCATGTTTATGTGTTGCATTCCGAAACTAGATGAGATCAGATTAATAATTTGCTTCTTAAATATGAGCACAGTTATTGCATAAAATACACATTGCAACTTTAACAAATACAATAATGTCCTCACTCCTAAAACGTGTACAATCCCAATGAAAATGTATTGAAATACTTTCCATATTTAACTCATCACAGGTACAATTCAAATTCAAGAAAAAACATTGTTTCATGCTGGTCCAAGTATTGGTGTGGCTTCTTGGCTCAAGTAGTGCCAAATCCTTGTCCACAACAAATTGCGCAGTCTATTTTGTGCTGAACAGTTGTTATGTCAGTCAATGAGACCGGTAGATACAATGTGGGTCCACATGTTGAGGAATGTGGCAGCCGATCGTCACAATCTTGGTCAAAACAAATTTCTGGCCGATTTTGAAGTCCAGCAGGAGGAATCTCTGAGGCACCTAATACAAATAACAACAACTTGCTAAGATCAATCCACACTGAACTGTCGTCAATTGTGGCCAATCGTCCATCTGCATAAAGATTTGTTTGGGGTAAAAGAAAAACAGCATTCACATTTCAGTGGTTGCTGTACCTTTCATGTTCAAGACGTACTCTGACCACGCCACAATAACTGCTTCCTCAATTCCCCGTGCAGTGGTACCAGACTGTGACCAGTTAATTTCAAACAGTGTTAACATAGCCTGTGCTGTTAACTCAGTTGCACGTTGAGCAAACAGTGATTTAATGGTGACTGCATGTTTCTTCATAAAATTTAAGTCTCCAAACCGCTCTGAAATTGATCCAATTCTGCTTTTGAGGAATAGATGATGAAATGCTTAGCTAAATCCACTGCAATTTTATTCTTATCATCAATTTGAAAGGTTGATGAAGGTGGAGCAACCCCGACATCAAACCGATAGATGCAAGAGGCATTTTAAAAATACACAAGAGCATCTCAATGTATCAAAATATATATAATTCAATTAGCATCTTGAAAATCGTATCCAACCGGACTTTATGCATACCTTCTTAGCTTTATCCTTATAATCTTCACTGGGTATTTCATTGAGTATCTTTGTATCCATGGTCTGATCCCCAAAAATAAGACAATACAGCTTGGGAGAGAAAGTGTGGAAGAGACCCTCCGCATATCAGAGCAAGTGCAACACACACACCAAAAGTATGGAATTCATTATGATTCAACGCATATGTATTGTGAGTTAGAATTCTGCAATTATCCGGCCAAGTGAAAAGAAAACCATTAAACTGTAAATTCTTCCAAAGCAATTCAAAGTATTCACGAACAGGACCACCGCTGTCAATAGCTTCCTCCCCATCAAACTTAACAGCATTGCACATAAACCCTTCTTGACTGAAAGCCGTTTTGGTGTCACTCCAAATATGCTTACGCCAAATTTTTAGTGTCTGCCGACCTCCAGTAGAATTCAGATGTGCAATGGCGTGATCACGCAATAACTGTTCAAACGTGTTCAAACTCATTTGACTAATAAAAAGAAAAACAATACTTTTGCAATGCATATAAATTGTAACAGACTGCTTAAAATACAATAATCAAAACAAGTACGTACCCAAATTGTATGCTGTCATCAGTTCCATCATTGGTGCAGTGCTCGTCACTACTGTCACAAGGTTTATGTATATGTACTGTAATGCAACACAATAATTGTCATGCATGTAACATACTTTAGTTAACTTACTCGTAGCTGGATTGACACACAGATGATGCTTTGGAACTGGAAGGTACACAAGAAGAGGTTTAAACAATTCGCAATGACACTGATGACCTTGCAGTTGATGGGGAATGATCAGAGCCAAGAAAACGTGATGTGTTAGAATTCAAACGTGGTTGACATAACACACTGATGGAAAACTTCAAGACATTTAGAAGTAGGAGTGAAGGGTACGGAGGCCATAAATGCTTTCATGGGGCACACAGTGCTGTCAGGAATCAACAACTGTTTCAGTTGTGGGAAGAGTGACAAACAATCACAATTGATGCTCAAGATGCAAATGGAAAAAGAAGGAATCATTCTGCA